>JAQIXG010001913.1:0-19606 GCA_034700105.1 Oconnorella tubifera | reverse complement strand
CTGAAAAAACGGCAGTATTTCAAAATAGATATAAATATATTTATTATATCATCTTAAACAATTTGTCTTAATTATAATTTTATATCGAGATTATTAAACTGTAAATATTTTAACACCTCAATTTTTGTATTAAGCAACATATTGTAATGCAAAATATTAAACTGTTTGAGTTTAATGTTTAGCAAGAACAGTAAATTGTTCATATATGACATCAAGTTAGTTGTCTGATCGTTTAAGAGAAATTAATGTTTATTGAAAAATAGCACCTTTTTGGTAAATCTAGTACAGTTAAGATTATAGTTGATAAACGATCGAAGTCATAGTGAGGAAGCTAATGAATTTAGGGACCGGCTTCAAATGTGCATCGCGCTATCTCAACAGGCCAGAACAGGAACCTGGGATTCACCAATTTGATCAAATTTTTACCTCTTTTCAAAAATTTAATATGTATTTGATATACTGATGGTTAATTTATTATAAATATTGATCTAATAAAATGTAATAATTAGATCTCCTTTGGGAACAAAAAACTCGAAGTTTTATATGATTTTGCAACAAGCTATCAAATGGTAATAATGAGCTCATAATTTATTATCACATCATATCGCAACTGACAGCTCATATCTAAACAGCCATTAGTTTGATCAAAATTAATTACTATCAGTCATTATAAATGTAATTAATTATATTATAATGTCTGATTAAAATATAATTTTACATTATGTAAATCTATTTTACATTGTTGATGATAACAATTATTATTATAGCTGAATTCAAACTGATAAAAATGTTAATTAGCTCAGTTATAATGTTGATGATAATGCTAGGTTAACTACTAGGCTTAATACTAGGCTTGACCTCAGACTAGGCTTGACCATCTATTAAGCTGAACTACCTATTTGGATAGACTGCTAATTAATTGGAACTACTTATTCAGTTATATTTCTCATTAAACTAGACCATCCATAGGCTCGATCTCCCATTAGGCAAGACCATAATTATAAATGGCCATTGTGTTTGATTGGCCACTCATTAAGATTAACCAACCATAAGACTATCTTATTCTTTAAGCTTGACGTCACATTAAGGCGGATCACTTAATAGTGATGATAGCTCTTGATCTTGCAATGTCCTTAAGGACTAAGTTTTTGGACTTTGCCTTGCGACTCCAGTCCTGGTTAACATCACTGCTCATTAGCCTAGACCATTCAGTAGTCCGAACTACTAATTTGAATTGACCACTAACTATAGGTATGGTCTATCAATTAGGCAGGGTTCATTCATTCATCACGAGATGTGTTTGTCTGATGATAATGCGCTGGTCAGTGACTCAGTTCTAAAGCTTCAGAATTCACGAAATATTTCTACGACTTAAAACACAACTAAAATTTCATCAATATTTCAAAAATTGCGAATTTATATCGGTTTATAAATTTGTGTTTTTACCATGACCTTTGTATATGATTGCAGCGCTTTTGCAATAAATGACGTTCAGCAGATTCGTCTTATCAGTGGTGCACGTTGTGGGCATATATTGTTATTTACTATATATTACTTTAATACAAACTCTTTGACATCATGACTTTGAACAAATAAACAAATAACTGACACAATTTATTAACCTAATCTATATTTTACTTTTTACATTTAATGTTGTCCTAGTGGCTAATAACGATATATTATTCCACCAAACGCACTGACATACATACAGTATATAAAGTTTATTTTTCAAAATTCAGGTGGCTATCAGAATGTATACATATATGTTTCACAGGTGATGGATATAGTCGGAAGATATCATTTCGATGTACTCAAGACAATAGTCAGAACCGACTACATCCTCACTCACAACCGCTTCGAAAGTCCTGACTACATATTTGACACTGATCACGTGACTCTGATGACCCTGGAAGATCGGGGAGCCATATTTGTGGAGGCCCTGCCTGGGCAGGAATTATGGAGATCCGAATTTAATTCGTTCGTCAGACTCGCACAGGTTGAGTTACTAAAACTATTTTTAATATGAAATAATGTACTCCTAACAATTGTAGTATCTTGCTATTATGCACATATAATATGCCGCATTCCTGTTTATGCTTCCATCATGTTTTACTATTTGAGTTTTCGTACATATCGTATAATGTTTTTCCTTAATTCCGTATTGTGTGATCTTGTAATAAGGTTGATCACGGTGTAAGATTTCTATTCGTCCCGATGCCGGCATTTCTACGTATGGCTGAACGGCTCGGCGAGCCACAAGGGACGGTTGTGTTCGTTTTTAACACGGCGCGTTGTGGGTCAACGTTGTTTACTCAAATGATGGAAATGACTGATGTCTGCGTATCGCTTTCTGAACCTGATACTTTCAATAAACTGACGCAATGGCAGAGAGAACGTGGTGAAACGGAAGAGGTAGTAATTTGTATTTTTAAACAGTTTAATTATCAGACAAGAAACATTTATCTGATAAAATAGACAAAAGTAACACAGAATATAGTTGAGTGAAAAGCTGATATGCAATGCCCTCTATATGCAATTATCAAAATTACTAGTTATAAAAAGTTAGCAAACTGATTATCATTGATAATCAGTTTGAATCAGTGTAAGATAATTTACATTTGCTTTCTATTGTGTAATTATCTGCTCATAGCTCATTCTTTAACACAATACGAATTTGAATAAATTCCATTTTAAAACATTTCGCGCTATACAAAGATATTATTACTTCATTGTTTAAATTACAAAAAATTACATAAATCATGTCACTTAATGAAATTTCTTAACGTCCAGGTAAAGCGGGTTGTCATCGCGAGCATACGCTGGCTCTGTCGTCCTTATAAAACATTCAAACCCGACGCATACGTTCTCAAACTCTGTGCGCCATCTGTCTTCTCCCTCCGAATGTTTCAGGAGCTCTACCCCAAAAGTAAACATGTTTTCATATACCGCTCTATCGTGCCAAACGCCAAGTCCATCTATCGCCTAGCGCAAGAACTCCCGATGTTAAAACTAGCTTTCACTTTGGGAAAATTGCACAGCTACTTCGTGAAGTTATTCATGGACGGTTTGGGTTTCCACGGACAGGATTACAGTATAAAAGCGTATGATGACATTGATATCGGCATTTACGCGTGGATCATGGCCTGCAGGGAGTACACTAGTCTTCGTCAATCTGGATTTCCCGCAGTTGCTCTGCGATACGAAGATATTGTTGGGAATCGTAAATACGCGATACTCTCTATTTTGAAATACTGCAATCTTCCCATTGAACTTGCGGATAAGGCTCTAAGGGGTTTAGAAATAGATTCGCAGAGGAATTCCCCGATATCCGTGACAATTTTGAGAAAGCATCCCGAACCGGAGATGACTGCTGGCGCCAGGGAGAGGGGAAATAAATTGTTGAAGGGATTTGGACTTCCGTTGATCGAGAGTGATGGTATTCTGGAAGGAACAATAACTTATGAAATCCCACTGAAATGATTGGCTTATATTTATGTTTTTAGAAAAACTATTTCTGGATTTTGCGATGGTTGTGATAAAAAACATTAGTAATTAAAGCAATGTCAACTTTAGGTTATTTTCTGTTATTGACATTATAATGTGATATACGCATTTGTTCAGTTTTTTCCCCCATTTGCGTTTGAAAATATTTAATATTTGATAAAAATAAAATTTAGTTAAATATTATATATTTTATAAATATTTCTTAAATTCGTTTTTGATAGTTATTTTCTTATTCTGTTTGTTACACTATTTGTTACACGATTTTGTTCCACTAACATATCTTATTGCTCAAAGAAAAATGGTTTATCAGGCAAAGTCGCAAAATGACCTTCGCACGGGTACTATATACAGTATATATCCTATCAGTGCTGGCTTTAAAATCTATTAATTAAGCAACTTAGCCTTCGATCAAATAATTTTATAGTAAATCATGAAAACAACCAAAGACTGATACCGCTACGGATGGCAGACTCAGCGGAGTCTAGCTTCAAGGATTTTTGGTATATATTTCTGAAGTTCCGCGCATAATTTCTGCTGCGAATCTTCTCTGTAACAATCTTGCAACAAATTAACCGTCTTTGCTTGAGTCGATGCATTAGAGCTTAATCATAAAACTAGGTTAAATTACAAGCCGAAAAGAGTCATCAGATTTTTCTGAGGCGATCCCCTAACCCACAAGATTATAATACTAATTTATAATGAACATAATTATACTTTTAAACACTTTTAAACACTTAATTTACATTAATCGTATAAAAATTTACTTTATTTTTAGTTACTGCTGCACGAATATAAGAAACGAACGAATATATTTTTTGATAAGCAATCAATAAGTATATTTCAACTATAACAATGGCCCATTGATATAATTATATTTTATAGTTAATAACTAATATGCTATAAGAAGGAAACCACAATCTAGGCTCAAATGTTCTAAACCCATTTCCCTCCCCCCCCCCCCCCCCATCAACAATCAAACCACTGCCGAATAATTTGACGAATTTATGCGAAATACATTTAAACTTTACAAATTTTGAAATTAATTTTTATTATTAACTAACTTTTATAAATAGTAAATTAATATCCTCTTTGGAATAATTTTTTCATAGTTCCCTTACCTGACGTAACGAAAGAAGTAGCGCGTCAACTGTTCGACGACAGTCGACTAGCATTTTTTGCAGAAATTATGCGAATGGGGCTTTAATTAGGTCACATAAAGAATCTGAACTTGATAACAATTTCTGGAGTAAATCAGCTTTTTTGTTTCTGCCAAATGTTGTCTAATTATACACTTTAGAGTCTAAATTTCACCGATAAGATTTAAGCTCGAAGGAAACTCGATATTTTGTACCGAGATAGTCGCAAAGGAGCGCGGAAAAACTAACCCAACTTAATATTTAGTATTTATGAAAAATTGAAAAGCTAAAGATTCGTTCTTCAATTAAACATAGTAGCCTCCTTTCAATTATGTATCGGAAATAAAAAGTTACATTTCAATTTAAATTGTTGAAATTATAATGTTTATCTCAGATCGTAAATCTTTAAATATCTAAAGCGTTGGAAATATCTAGCGCACAGAAAATAACTACGAGAGGGGAGGGTTCCTCAAAAAAATTAAAAAATTCATGATCTTTTTTCAGGTTATCAATCAATTTTGGTCACAAATCTCTGATAACATATATTTAGTCTCCCAATACTTGTATCCAAAGCTACATTTTTTGAGTAAATCGTCACCATAGGGCAGTGCCGAATTAAGGGCTGCGGGGGCCGTGGGCTGAGTATTTTTCGGAGCTGGATAATATCAATGTTTGTTAAAAATTTTAAATGCTAGTCGTTCCCCTCTGGCAACAATAATGTAAAACATCTCTTGCATGTACTATAACTATATTGCATGTACTTTCGTTTCCTTTCACTCTCTTCTCTGTAATGCGAATTACCGCTGAGGAGTTTTCCTCGCTGTTCATATATATCAAACTCACTCCGCTGCTGGTCAATAAATTCAATGAGCGATTTGTAGAGCTAATTATTATTATTAGCTAATTAATTAGATTATGAGCTAATTCTAATTAATTAGATATTTCCTGCACCTAATTCTAATTCTAATTAATTAGATATTTCCTGCACCTAATTATAATTCCAATTAATTAGCAAAACCTCTAATTAAAAACAACACTAACATGTACATGTATGCATTATACAATACATTTAAAAAAGATGAAATATATATTCAAAAAAGTACGAGAGACGAAAGCATATCCAAAAAAAACTTTTGATAATATAAGGACGGGGCCGCTCTAGAGGCTGGGGCCGGGGGCTGCAGCCCCCACAGACCCCTGGTTAATCCGGGCCTGCTATAGGGGGATACTTTAATTGATAAGATATTCTTAAAAAATATCTGAATGATGTTACACCCGTTTATAATAAATAATGAATTATGTTCCCTCTCCCTAAAAGTTGCTGGCATTTGCTGCCCTGATTTATGTTTGTACTGTTATTAGCCTGTAGCGAGCAGAATATATGAAAATGTATGTTATAAGAAAGTTCTAATAAGGCCATTATAAAACACTTAACATTATGTTTAACAATAAATTTAATTCGAGTAGTGTTCAGCGACCGGAGGAGCGTATTAGTTACACCCCCGCCCCCCTTTAAACCCCTTCAATTTCTTAAATAATTGCTATTTTTATTTTATATCTTAATTTGTAGTTTCTCATTTCTTACATAATTTAATTCTAACCCAAGCCTCGACTCTAATTCTAATCCAACCCTAAGAATTACTAATCGGGGCCGATCTGTCGTTTTCTTGGGGCCGATTTATCGGGGCGTTTTGTCGGGTCGTTTTGAGTGGTAACCACTTTCTTTTATGATTAATGAGATTCTTGTATTTAATAAAAAATAGTTAATTTATTATCAAATTTATTGCAAGAAAAATTTCTCTCTTTACACAAACGCTAGCCAATTATTTTGTTTAGCCAGTTATTAAGTGTTCTTGCACTAACACTGCAGCGGCTAATCCAGTGGGTTTAGTATGGGGAGGGAGGGAGAATTTTTATCCTATCAACACTACTACTTTTTTTATCTAGTGTTAGAAATATTATGCAGCGTTCTAGCAACAACTGAGAACGTTGCTAGAACGATATTGCTTATAGTGTTACTATAAGCAAAATTGAGAAAATATGTTTTATTTTCTCAATATCGTTTGTAAAATGTTGGTAAGGAGGAAAGATAAGTTTAATACCTACTATACATACATTACTATACTATTTAATTACTATTGTAACTTGTTAATAATAATATCCCTCTCTAATTTGTTTGAGTAAATCGTTACAATTTTAAACTCGATTTTGTGTTTTAAACTGTTATATCATCATAGTAGCCTATGTTATAACCAAATTAGAATCGCATAACTTCATATAATCAAGGTATAGTATAGTTAGCAAACTACTAAAAGTCTATAACCAAATTAAATCTTTTTAATCTTTTTGTCAAATGAATTTTTATTTGCAATACTTGTTTGAACTATTGTTTAAACAGTCTTAACTGTTTTGTACTTTCAATAAACGTTTATAATGTTTATTTAACAAAAATAAACTGACTGATGTATAAATAAATTTTATTTCAATATGCTAATATTTTACTTCAAATTGTAATTTTAAATATTATTTGACGACACTTAAAGCTGGAAGTTATTGATGACACTGCCAACTATTGGCAATTTGATTTCAAAAATAATGAAGGGCTGTGAAAATTTTGACATTTTTCTAATGGGGGGGGGCGATATAACCCCCCCTCTCCACTACGTAACTACGCCCTAATATACAAGTGCAATAAAAATGTATTGGCTGAAAGGACCAGCTTAATAACACAATTGGCTCTTATTGCTAGCGATATAACCCAATTAATAAATACACAGTAAACTTTGACTTAAAATGTTAACATGTTGATTAAGTTAACTATAGACCTACATGTGTTGGCATTATATCTTTTTATTCATGTAAACAGCTGTTAGTGAAAATAATTTTTATTTACTGCTATTCCGATTCAAGGTCTCAGTCGTATCCTCCCCTTCCCATCTATCCACCCTCCCCATCTCCCACTCGCTCTCTTTCCCCCTGTGGCGTAGCTAGGAATTGACTAAGGACGGGGTCTTACACAATTTTTCTAGTGATGACTTTTTATGTATCATTCACTATTTGATATCCGCTTACATTTAGTCTCCAATATACCTGAATACAACGCTGCATTTTTCGGTAAATCGTCATAAGTTTGTGTGTGTGATTATAGTGTTGGGAGGGGGGGGGGGGCTACTGCTAAACTCACACCTTTAATATTGGATAAAAATATGTACCACCAATTGGCGATAGTTATAACCCCACAACTCCCCCTTGCCTACCCGCTGCCCCATCTCCCTCCTACCGTTACTCATTTTTTTCTGCAGCCTGTAGTGAACGAATCATCGGCTTAAACTTTATGCTACAGGTTCAGTGCAATGTGTAGTACAAGACATTAAATTTGAACGGAATGGTATTTTCCATATATGTATCTATTAACCAGATCTAGGTCTACGGTTATTATGCTAAAGCAGTAAAAGTAGGTAAAAAATCTTACTAATCTAACTATTTCAATAAAGATAAATCGAAATGTTTAGTTATTTGACTAAATATCTGTAGCGTCAAAATAATAGACTATGCTCTATTGCTTTCAACCAGTTTAACGAAAGTAAAAAATAAGTTTTACAAAGTTAAATAGAGCATAATTTAAATCCTTGTAACCGATCCTTCGTTATTTTAGTAAAATATTCTAAATGAAAAGTATATAATAAATTTCAAACGGATTCGTAGAAACGGCCGCGACAAATAGACCTTCCTAAAATATAGTTACTCATTAATTAATTCACTTTTATCCACCCACCCAAAGTTAATACTATGGTTAAGATTCGGGTTAAGATTGGAATTAAAGTTAGAGTTAAAAAATACGGTTATTAATATTAAGAATCAATTTATCGGGTGGTTGTACAATCGGAATCAATATCACGGGTTAATATATTCAGGGTTGATTTGCCGTGTTAATGTTTTTAGGAGCAGATTTATGGTATATTGGGACTGATTTGTGTATACATCCATGCCCATCATTACCTTTTCATTTCTTATGAACTATCTAAAATTGTGCAAAAACTTTGAACAAATTTTCAGAAGAAATTTCAATTTCAGAGAAAGATTTGAATTGAAAACCTAAAGACACAAGATGTTCGCCTTTCTCGATGGCTATGACAAAATTTTCGTCAAGTTTTTAATATTTCTCGGTTTTCGTTTTGTTCGAGCTGTGTTCGGCTTCTTCCAGGCCATCTACTGGACGTTCAATGGGACCCTCAAGGCTCTCCATGAGTCCCGACAACCAGAGAACTATGATCGTTGTGTTCAGGTTGGTTATTTTTTGAGTTATTTCTTGAGGCTGGATGTGGGTGGTGGAGAGACAGATTTTTTAGATTTTATGACAAGATCTTATGACATATTTTACATGCTTTATAAACAGTAGTAATGTAAATAGAAGGAAGTTTGCAGTGTAGTCATTAAAAACATCAACTATGTAGTGTAGGGGGGGAGGCGATTGCCCCGTCGGACCCCCTGTATCCGCCACTGAGGGGTATTTGTCTGCCCATGTATTTTTTTATGATTGTGTGGATGAACATTGCACTTTCGGGACTCGAACTCTAGATCCTAGGCTCCGTAGCGCTCGATCTAACTATACCAAAGAGCTTTATTCAGTAACAAACCCTATTAACTCGCTTGGCTAACGAATTAACCTATAGCAAAATCTGTTAGCAATTAATTGATTAACCGTAGGTATTTATATTTTATACCCATATACTGAATAAAATCGATAAGTTAAATGGGTTGTCAATTCATTAATAAACATCGGCTCATAATGGCACATGTATGCATGAGCAATTTTATAGTAAGATTAATCAATTAACTTTAGCTTAATTACACTGAAAAATTAACTGGATTTCGTTAACGTTAACATAATTAATTTTCCGTTAACCTAGTAAAGTATCAATTCATTACTAAGTGCCTTACCGGCGGAAGAGATTCAAAACGTTCCCCAGTTTGAAAAACGACCTCCATTCTGAACTTAGCTTCAAAACATTACCTCCTCGTTCATGTAGCCTAATCATATCACTAACCGTAACCCTAACCCTCACTTTAATCCTTGCAGTTGGAAAACAGCTTGTTTAAAACACTGTGTTTTAAATCAGACACAAAACAGTGTAATTACAAAACGCAGAAGGAATTTTTTAAAACTAGATGTTAAGAACTGCAATCCTAATCCTAAGTTGATTAATCGCAGGTAATGGACGTGGTCATGGTGCATCACTTTGACATCCTCAAGACAATCATGCGAGGCGACTACATCCTCACTCATAATCGCTTCGAAAGTCCTGACTACATCTTTGATAATGACCACGTGACTCTGATGACGTTGGAAGACAGGGGCGCCATATTTGTGGAGGCGCTCCCAGGACAGGATCTCTGGAGATCCGAGTTCAGTCCTTTTGTTAGACTTGCGCAGGTTTGGAATCTTCAGTAGTAATACATTCATTTATGTTTTTTTATATATTTTTGGTTTTTAATCAGGGATTTCATTGCAACTTTTTCAGAAGGGAAAGCAGGGAAATACCGGGAAGCTTCCCCCTTGCTTCACCCTCAATGATGTCTCAATTTCCACAGGACCCTCTTCCAGATTTAATTTAGCCAAAAATTAAATCCTGAAGCTTTATTAATTAAAAAATTTAAAGTTTGACCAAAGTGGATAGAAAACTCAGCCGACGACGCAATGTATGACGGATCAGTGAGTTCGAGTTTATGTCGTATAAGCAATTTATAAATGCACTTAAACACTACAAGGCTTAAGCAAACATTTTCATATTTTATATTTTGACGTATTTTGGTGAAATGAAGATATACAGAGTGCTAAAGAAATAACCCTCTAGCGACTTTGTAATAACTTAGCCAAACATTAATTTTTTTCTCAGAGAATTTTACCAGTTTGTAGAGGCGGAAATTTTACATCTACCAGCAAAATTTTACTTGGTAAATAGTTGTCAAGTATTTTTAAATATGTCAGTTTATAAACACTTGGCTACTACTAGGCTCTGCTTGGTAAAAGGTTGCTATTCGTCCCGATGCCGGCATTTCTACGTATGGCTGAACGACTCGGTGAGCCGCAAGGGACTGTTGTGTTTCTATTCAACACGGCGCGTTGCGGGTCAACGTTGTTTACTCAAATGATGGAAATGACTGATGTATGTGTGTCTCTTTCTGAACCTGATACTTTCAATAAACTGACGCAATGGCAGAGGGAACGCGGTGAAACGGAAGAGGTAGTAATTTGTTTAAATTTCATTACAACCACTATATGAATTCTATTCAGTGAAAACAGTAGTTATAAAATATTCCGAATCCAGAGCATTGGATACTCTTAAAACCCTCTGCGCTTAGAAATTGACAGCAATGTCTGAGACATTGATCACAAAAATGTGATAATCTGGAAGTTAAACCAAAGGTATCGTTTGACGTTAACGTGCATTATATTCCATAAGTCAAACGAAAAACTAAATAAAAAAAGTTATTTAAAGAAGTCATTCAAGAGTGTTTTTTGCGATGAAACGAACTGAAAAGGCTCTCCGGTGCCTACAGAAGGAAACGATACCTGAACTATAATTTCATTGTTATTATTAACTAACGGTGTACTATAAAAGTCAAGCACCTATGTTTTTTATTCAGGTTAAAACAGTGACCAGAGCATGCGTTAGCTGGCACTGCCGGCATTACAAAGAATTCAAACCCGAAGCCTACGTCCTCAAGCTCTGCGCACCATCCGTCTTTTCCCTGCATATGCTTAACGAACTCTACCCCAAAAGTAAACACCTCTTCATGTACCGTTCCATCATACCGAACGCCAAGTCCATCTTTCGCATGAGACAAGTGCTCCCGATGATCAAGCTGGCTCACACTCTCGGCTGCTACTCGAGTTATTTCGTCGAGATGTTCTTCAATGGCCTCGGATTCTACGGGAAAGATTACAATATGAAACTAGTGGATGACATCGACTTGGGCATATCTTTCTGGGCAACGGTTTGTCGAGAGTACATGAACTTAAGGCATTCTGGATTTCCAACAGCCGCAATGCGATACGAAGACCTAGTCGGAAATCGCAACTACGCTACGCGGACTCTCCTCGAATACTGCGGGCTTTCGGCTTCACTTACGGAAAAGGCTCTCAGAGGTTTGGATTTTGACTCACAGAGGAATTCTCCTCTTGCGATGTCAGTTTTGAAGAAAGAGCGAGAACCGGACTTGACGGAAGGTGCGAAGCGTAGAGGAAATGCTCTCTTGAAAGAGTACGGTTTGCCATTGATCGAAAGCGAGCAAATTTTGGAGGGTACGATAACTTACGAAAACAAGAAATAAGCTAGAATTTTTTGAAGAAGATTTTGAAGAAACTTTGAAAGATTTATGTGTCCGTATACAGAGTCAATATTTCCAAGTGTAATATAAGTACTATATTGCATGTGTAAAGATAGAAACTGTAATTGTTCCTATATATTTTTGGGTGGAATAGGAAGAAATGTAACTGAGAGTTCATGAACAGAGACTTTTTCGAGTTCGAGTCATTTATCTCCGAATTCGGGTTTACTTAAGTTTATTTTCTGAAAGTATTGGTCTTAATCTAATGATCCGTTATACGAAAGGTTTTTATCTTGTGACCTGAGCCTATGGGTCTATGTCTCAGTTTTTTTATAACTTTATTTTTTTATTAACAAAAAGAGTAATATACAATGATAAATTCAATATTACAATAATATTATATCATTTCAAACTGAAAATACAATAAATTTAGACATTAATTAGACTATTCGTATAATTTAGACTGTTTCAAAGAATTTATATATTGCTTTGTCAATTATAAGAATGTAGTATTTTAAATAGTCATTTATTCGATTAATGTCTAAATCTATTGTATTTTCAGTTTGTTTTTTTGTAATATTTTGACAACAAGACTTCTCTATGCATTGCATGCTGGTTATAGGGTTATTTTTATGCTTCATAAAAGATATTATATTTTAATATAAATGTTACATATTAATGCCGTTTATATTACAATCAATGAGCAATAAAGTATAAACTACTTGAAGGCGACTCGGAGGTTTATTCCTAGAGTTATAAATGTTTATCAATTAAATATGTAAATATCAATTGATTAAAATTCATAACATCTTATTAAGCCTTGGAACAAATCACAGGGGGCGAGGGTGGATGAGAGGGACAGAGAGGGTTGATGAGAGGACAAATTTTTCTCTTGCTCCATTGAAAAAATTCTTTTCGTAAACAAAGTAATTAATTAAGAGGTAATTGCCATCCAAGATAATTGGGAATGGCGGAAGAAGGATCATAAATATGACTAGACTCCAATGAACAAATAAAATTTCTAATATTTTTCGCAGTCTAGAAGACTCTAGAAAAAACTTTAGCATTGACGAACATAGATAATAACCTTATAACTTCTTTAATTCATCACACTGGAACAACAACAACAGCAACAAAACAGCACAAATATATCAGTAAATAGTAAAGAATAAAAACAATATAAATCAGGGGCGTAGCCAGGAAGTGACCAAGGGTGTGAGTTTCCTCAAAAAATGTAGAGGTAATGACTTTTTTATGTTATAATCACTCACTTTCTAATCTCAAATTCTAATTAGGCTACATATATTCATCTCTACATATACCCAATGCAATTTCTTGCAAAAATCGTAAAAGGCGGTGGGGAGAGAGCTAAACTCATATCTCTAACATTACAAAAATCTTTTTACCTTCAATTAGGGTGGCAAGTTAAACTCTGCACAGCATCCCGTTACTTACGTCAATGATACAAATAATTAAAACAACAATCAATTTAAATATATAATATTTTATCTACAGTAATCTGTCGATTGCAATGATAAATGTCATTTTTAATGAATATATTTAATATTGACTATATTGCTATCAATACAGTTTATTTACAACAATGTTTAGACTTACAGACAATAAAAATCGCATTTAATTACACTACGTCTGCTTCAAACCATATATTAATTATTGTTATTACAAAATCTCTATTTCCCGCCAAACTTTAACCACCTGCGCATAATTAAACAACCTTGCAATTTTCCTAACCCTGATTTAAACGCGGTCTAACTCAACAAACACGTCGATATTATTCCCTCGCGTGACCGGAAACAGTCCGAATCACAGGTGTTTCCGGTCATCGAGTCCGGCCTTTCATGTTCCTTATCCGCCATAAATCTTCATTACTGTAATCCTTCGTCATGGTAGCGATTTTTCTGCTCTGGACAGCTAATGTGTAAATCTAACCCAACTCATTTTTAAAATCACAACCAATCATAACTGGTTAATAAGTCAATTGAAACTAAAATGATTAGCCGCCCATCTGGTATCCCGACAAAACGGCCCCTAGTACATTAACCCGACAAATTAATTCATTTCATAATCCTAAGCCTAACCAAATCTAGATAATAAAAATAACTACCGAGTATATGCTTAACCGTAACCCTAGACCTAAATTTAACTTCAATCCTAACGCTAACCCATATCCCAACCTCAACCAGAATCATAACAATTTATTGGCGGGGTCGTTTTGACTTGTCACGACTCACGGGCCCATCTATATTCTTTTGTGCGGGCTGAATTTAAATACGTTTTCTTTGTGCAACATACTATGTAACATTGAACTGTGTATTGTTTTTGTTTTAGATTTAAGGTAATTGTTTTATGTGTTTGAACTTGTGACAAGCACTCTACAAATCGGCCCCGACTGCTAATTCTTAGGGCTGGGATTCGGGTTAGGATTAGAATTAGAGTTAGTGTTAATGCTAGAGTTAGGGTTAAGTTTATTGTTGATTATGGTTCTGATTATAATCATACTATAACTGTTATAGTTATAGTATGAGCAAAGAATGGAATTCATTACCTGCTCATCTGAAAAATGAAAAATCACTCAAAAAATTTAAATCGCAACTGAAGGAAGTATTACTTACACGACTTAAATAAAAATCTCCACTTTCTTTTTCTAAATTTCCTTTGCAATACCCTTCTTACAAAATTAATTCAACGTCAACAAATTCACTGTAAATCGGCGACTAGCCAGATAAGCCTACGGCTTCTCTAGTAGCCTGTTTTGCGCAGTTTCGTATGTATCTTTATAATATCCTTAATATGCTGTTAATATAGATTTAATACATTGCTTATATAAGTCCAATATTATAGAATATATTATTTATGTGCTGAATTGTGTAAACAAATAAATTCTCTCTCTCTCTCTCTCTCTCTCTTATAAATGAATAGACAGGGCCGTTTTGTTGGGTTAATGTATTCTGACCCATACTGTCGGGTAGCCTACCCTTTTAACTGCCCTATAGCGGCGGAATATATTTATATTCGGGACATTATTCCTAGTTTTTCTGGGGCCCATAATGAGCCCCTAATAATAACCAGAAATTCTCGTTTTTATACGATAAGTGTACAAATTGTCGTTTTTATACGAATCTCTTTACAAACTCTCGTTTTATACGAAATGTCTATACAAACTCGTTTTTATATAAAAACTCTATACCAACAGTCGTTTTTACATGAAAAATCTCTATACAAACTGTCGTTTTATACGATAAGTCTTGTTTGTAAAAGTATTAAAAACTTTCGCTTTAGACGAATAGTCTCTATTCAAACTGTCGTTTAAGCGAAAAGTCTCTCTATAAGCTGTCGCGACACCCATTTATCTGCTGCAGTAAACAACTGATCGTTGAGTCAATTCAAGAACATTATTAACAAGTCCCTTGATATATCGAATGGGCCAGACAGCGAACTTGCATTAGCTGTTAACCAGGGGGTGCATCGAGGGGCCTACTACACCCCGCCGTCCCTCCCCCTATAAATATCATATTTAATTATTTTAAATGCAAGTTATTAATTATTTTAAGAAATTTTAAGTTAACTGCATTTAATTTTTGAAATATAATAACTATCTGATTTGTAATGATTTTCTTTCGATAAAAAGCCTTGTAACATTCGCAAAAAGTCTCTCCCTCACCAAGGGCGGGGGTCACTTCCCTGGAAGGGAGGAGTAGAAAACCTTCCCCTTCTCCAATCGAGAGAATGATTTTAAGAAAGAGATCTAATCCTTATAGTCCCCCTAATACCAATAAAAGTTAACAGCTCTTTTTCTATACGAAGTAGTCGCCTTTGGTTAAGGAAGATTTAATGACGCTCCCCTGGGGAGGATTGTTCAACTTGTTTACAAGTAACGCCCAATATTGGTCAGTCTCGAACAAGCCTAGAATTTATGCAATCCCAGTCCCCCACCTCTCTCCCCTCCCAGTCGTCCTTCATCAAGTTGCGAATCCAGGAATTGATTAAAGGGTGGAGGGGGTTTCCTTCAAAAAATTACTGATGACCTTTTTTGTTAAGTTGCTACGCCATTTTTATCTCCAATTGCATGTAATTGGTCACTAAATACATGTATCCAACGCGAACAAATCATTACATCGTAACAAGGGGAGGGGGAGAGGGATTTCAAAACTCAACTAACATCTTGAAAAAAATTGACCTCCAATAGTAGGGAGGGGATTATAACTTCCATAACCGCCCATCTCGCCTTCGCCAGTGCCTTCCGTACCAAAAGCTTGTGTAGTTTTGACAAATTCTGATCAAATTTGCAAAAAAATCGAATGTTGTAATAAAAGCTGGTTGCAAATTGATGGAGCACCAGATTTGTAGTCGATAGATTCACTTTGGATTTCTGTCAACTATTACTATTCTTCTAACTAGCTACTACTTTTAGTAAGTCGCATAAATTGACATCTACGTAGGAGACATCGTATACATATGATATGGTAATTCAGACGTTAAATTTTAAAATGATTTTTTTAAGTTAATACTTACTACTTTATGTCTAACGAATGTAAAGTCATTTTACAAAGTCAGGATATGATATAATACATTGGCTACGAAACGTATGTACATTGTACAATAAAGACAGAGTATGTGTACTTTGGATAAACGTTTTTGTCACAAATATTTAAAATTGTTGCGATAAAACAGCTATTAAATAAAGTCTAATTATAATAATATTAGAAACATAGCCTACACTGTATGTCTGCATAAATGCAAAAACAAATACACTATGTGCCTATATGTTCATAATGCATTTGTGTGCATTAAATGCATGCATGCATACTTATATGCACACTACGCATTGGACTATAATGCAACTGCATGCATAAGTTTGTAAGCTTTAAATTTTGGACAAAGCTGTATATTCCATACAGGGGATTATTGACTAGACCGAATTGGCCAATGGTGTATTCGATTTTCTGTCACGTGGTTTGACAGAGTCCGTATACAGCTGGATGCAATTGAAGACGGATAAGCTATGGATTCCAGTTAAAGGATAACACGATTTGGATAGATGTATAAAGGATCAGGTTTGTATTGCTCTCTTCAGCGGGGTATACATTGCGCGGGTTGTGAAATGCACAAGGGCATTTACCAGTGATATATAAGCAAGGGACGATGTAGTGCAATTTTTTACGTTTGATACATGCATTTTTAGCGAACAAATACAAACTAGATACCAAAATCCAGTGACAATTAAAAAAGGTATTCACTCCAAAATTTAGAGGCAGATCCCACGGTAGGCCCTTGTTATAAAACTAGTATTTACAACACCTCTGGGCTTTTATGGGCCCCTTAGAGAATTAAATTATCATTTTTTCATCAATTTTCTCGCGGCAATTAAATGAAGTGAGAAAATTAGAAGAAAAGAGTTTAATTACAGTGAAATTATCATTTCAGTATTAATAATGTTAAAAAAGGTCGTCACATATAAATTGTCAAAACTTAGGGGCCCTTGTTTCTATGAGGTTTGACAAAAGTTTGAAATTGAAGGGGTCCAAAACTCTCGCTCCCTACAAGGGGTCTAAAATATTGCTACGTCACTGTCTGTCCTTGTTATACGGCATTACGTAATGAGATATAAGCGTGATCACCGATCGTGCACCGCGTTAAATATTCAGACAGTATACGATCAGCAAAGGACTTAGATAGTTACAACACGTGTTACTTTATTCTCATTAGGTGCATAGAAAAAATTAGAAAATAACAGTTTAATAAATATTTTTGTAATTAATTAATTAAATCTGAGAGCATATGATCTGGTGACGATTGTCGAGGCTGGTTGGCTGAACGGTCGATAATCGGATTCGATAGCGACAGGTCCGGGTTCGATTCTCATTTAACGTTCATTTTATCGGATGCAGCACTAATATACCGTATCCTGTAGTAGTCGCTTAAACTGACAGCTACGTCTGAGATATCGCTCGTAAATGACAGGATAATCCAGACGTTAAACTTTAATGAGATAAATGATTTCTTGAATAATAGTAAACTTTAATGAGATAAATGATTTCTTGAATAATTAATACCTACGTTTCAGCATTTTGCTAATATATGATATTTCTATAATAACTAAATGTGATACTTCGATATATCTTGCGAGTTAATATCTTGAGAGTTTATAGATTTGCCTGCTAATTCTATACTAAAGTTCTAAAAGGATTAACGCATATAAATATATAAACACACACGTTACATACTAAACCTAAATTTTCAAGGTTTAGACATCTCTCGCGAATTTCAAACGATGACTGCAATCCCTAATCTTACCGACCCTGCCTTATATACCAGCCCCGTGCGCCGACCGACATTCAGCTGCACCTCCAGCCCAGGCCGAACACAGCCTACAAAGCCCACAGGTCCAGACAGCGGCCACAGCCCATGCCTCAGTCGCGCGCAGTCAATAAAACTTATCGACAGCGGCGGCTACAACCCGGCGTCAAACTTATTCAAGCCGATTCAAGCTCAACTAACCGCTCAAAACGTCACGCCCATTGCGGCAAGAAAATGCCGCAACGAGGAGGAGCCACAGCGCAGACGTCGCCCGCATCGCTCCTCCTCCTGCCGCTCGCGCAGAGCCCGGCGACCTACTGACCTAAATATCTCGCTTGTTGAGGCTCTTCAAGCGATGACGTCATCGCGCCAGCGGACCTATAGCATGCCTAGTAAAACTACGCGCCAAAGTTTCGTAGAGGCCGCTCATAGATTGGACGATTATGATTGGTCGGAACAGGCCACGCCTCTTCGTGAAGAAGAGGAGGAGTTCATTCGAGTTAGGACTTTTTCGACTTCTTCGAAAGGTATTTGTAATCAGGGTGACTCTTTTAAATGGAAGAAAACTTCGAGAAGTTTTCGAAGCTCAGTCGATGCTGGGGATAGAAAGGAGTGTCAGAGGGGGATAAAAATGACGGATAATTTTGAGGTAGGTAGGCCTATACATGTAGACTAATATAAGTGATTTTATATATATATTATTTAGCATGTCTCTGTGTGTTTGCTTGTGCGTGAGTGTGTGTGTGTATGTTTGTGTGGACACCAATAAAATTTTACATTTATTTATGTATTTGTCGTTTATGTATATATTACAAGATCAGCATTAGAGCCTCTACCTGAAATTACTATACTGTATACAATATTTTTTAACAAAAACAATACTAAATAATATTTTTATATATTTACTTAATTCTTTAGCAGTAAACACATTACGCAGTACTTAATATTATCTCTTTAAACTATTTTTCCAAAAATTGCTTTCCACGATTTAGTTTATGAGCAAATCCAAACGCGATGTATTTTTCTTTTTCCTTCCTTCCTGCTTTCACTTCAAAAGCCTTTAATGGATTTACCGACGATGAAATGATTCTTAACGAGGCATCTTTGCTAACAAGCCCCGCCCTTTTAATCGCAGTATCCAGGGAACACCAATTTAATCTTGTTTTTTGGTAAAATTTTACAAATATTACGTATGCCCTTTTTCATTTCATATTACGTAATGACTTTTTTTATTTCCTATTACGTAATGACCTGTTTTACTTCATGTTACGTAATGACCTGTTTTACTTCATGTTACGTAATGACCTGTTTTACTT
>JAQIXG010001912.1:0-19607 GCA_034700105.1 Oconnorella tubifera | reverse complement strand
CAGGATACCGTATATTGGTAAAACTTGACCATATTTGTAATCATTTTATGTTATTATATTTTCATCCTATTTTTCAATCTTCAACTCAAAAATGATTTAGTCTGAATTCCTGAGTAAAAGACACAAAGAGTGAATATATACTGGCGAGACAACTATGCATATTTACAACGATGTTATTCTCGCCTCCCAAAACGGTTATCTTCGATGTTATAAAACTTTGTCGTCACATAAATTCGAGAAAATAATTATTTGTATCATATGCTATGCGCTTTTTGATAATCTGCATTCTCGATAATGAAGTGTACCACTGCATTATCATGAATGGAGTGAATACCATAGCGACTTTTAGTTGTAATGTAAAAGTTGATGGCAATTCTGTTCTCGATTTTCTTCTAAAATAATGATCTGGTTCCGCCACTACATTTAATAACATGTTACATGTCATTTTTTGCTGTTAGCAAGTCTTTGCCGTTTTATTCAACCATACTATGACATCTATTATTCATCATTGTTGTCTGTAGAATAATAATAACTGTCAAATTTAGTTGTTGGTGTTATCTTTGTAAATTAATATCATATCAATTTCTGTTGATTCAATTTTGAAAACTTGTCACACTCCGTGAACTTTGCGCGTATACTATTCTCAACAAAAAGTGCTATCTTTGATTAAAAACTTACTCTCAGTGGCATCTTTAACACAATAGCAACTCAGTTAAATTGTCAATGTAGAATTGTAGATAATAACTACCGACAGAAATTAATTACATTTTTAAAAAGATATTCTTCAGTATATAGCATGAAGTCACTTAATTTATTAAAACAACTGAGAGTTGAAAATTCATTATAGAGCATCGACATGGAAATTTTATGAAAAATAAATTTTAAAATATTATAGAAATCTAGTTTCAATGCTTTAAATAAAATGAGAGTACTCGTTACTTGCACATTTTTTTCAATAGGCCGTAGCTCATAAATTTATTAAAAGTAATATTTGTTAATTTGAATTAAAATTTATTATTAATATGATAATATGAGCAAGTGATTGCTTAATAGTTGATCAGCGCAAATTTCAGCATAGAAAAACTTTCTATGCCATTATGGAACTTGGAATAGACATATTCTATCATTAATATGTCTAAATCCCAACTTTCATTAAAAATACAGGAAAATTATTGAAGATATTTTCACTTATTTACATATTGTAAAGAAATGTTGTGATATTCAACAATATGTTATAATCAGTTTATAATATGTTATAATCAGTCGTCTGAACGGGCGAATAAGTTGTGAAATTTTCTAAAACTTGCTTTGAGTTTGCCCTAACTCAAAAAGAATTGATTGACTTTATATTTAATGAAACTCGTTTCAGGTTTTTGATCTCTCTATATATAAACTGTTCAAATATCAGCTATACACGCAAAAATAAGCAATAGAAAACAAATTTAGTTACATCTGAACATATCAATAGATAGAAAACATACACTATAATATACACACTTTATAAATACGATGTTGAAAAAACAAACAATATTACCTCGAATGCACATATAAAACTATCCATAAAATGATTTTTTAAATTGCTAAGTTACAAATTAAAGCTAAAGTTTAAGTCTGTATAACCTAAAGCATGAATAATATAAAAGAAAGATTAAATAAATCAAAAACTTTGCTAAGAGTTTACTATTTAATGAAAGTTGCAAAGATTTAAATCCTGCAAAAATTCATATTTAAACTGAACACTTAATGCACAAGCAATCTGTACGATTATCAAACATCACTGTGTATCTATAACCAAAAATGAACCTTACATAGGATAAAAAGCTTTATCCGTTATAGATAAAAAGATAGATCTCATATATTATCTGTATTCTGCAGCAAAATCAATTAAATTTACAGAACATTTAAGAAAATGAAAAAGAGAAAAATGCTATGTACAATTTTGAGGTAGGTAAGTAGGACAATATAAACATAGTAACTTATTTATAAACATCAATAGAATATGACCGTAGGCGTACAAGAAAACCATGAATTGTACATCGTTATATTATAACTTACATGCGTTACAAAAATAAAGTAAATGATACATTTTCTCAAATAAACTATTATTCTGAAAAATTATGACGAATAATTATTTCATATACAATTTTAACTAAAAAATTGTCTACAGCTGATCAACTTCTAAAAACGTCTATCTGCCCATATTCTATTTGACTCACTCTGTCATGACATTTGTATAAATTCATTAACCAGTCTAAAAGGCTGTAGACCAAGTCCTGTTTGGTTCGCAAGTATGTCCTACTAGTGAATTGCTGCAACCATTATCTACACTGAAGAGATAGATTCCAAAACTATGTGCGAACAGCATTAGGTTATACATTAGGTTTTGCTTTATTCGAAACATTAAAGAGGACAGCAGAAAATCTCAATAGTTTTATTAATAAAAATTATATATTTTTTTATATTGTACTTGGTTTAGGGTTGTTTTACGACTGCCTTTATACTGGCTGTTCACATTAAAATAAATTGTGAAAGACAACTGAATTTAGTTGATTTAGAAATATCTTTTCCACTTTTGATTAATCAATTTGATTATGATTGAATGAGGCAAATTATAAAAACGATGAACCAATAAAAATAAAGATAATAGAAATGAAACAGTAAAGAAATGAAACCTATTATTTAACTAGAATATTGAAGCAACACGTGCTTAAATGATAACCCTGCATTATTCTACATTCAAACACCTTAAATGTAAATATAAAAGAAAAGGTATTGTTGTAATACACATATATTTAAACTAATAATTTCATTAAATCAAATTTTCTACTTTTAAATTTTTTAATACTTTTAAATCAACTTCGCCCAATTCTTAAGCTGATAGTAATTATGACGCATACTGTAGAAGTACTAAGATTACTTACTAATTATTAATAACAACTAGTAATTAAAAAATCACAAACCAGAACATTCTATAGCAGAAATCAGCATAATACAAATTAATACAAATTATTCGCATAAAATAAAGAAGATATGCAATATATCAATTAATAGCGTGCATTGAAAAAATATATAATACTTCTAAATTCATGCAGTTCTTGTTTAGAATTAATATTAAATACAAATCAATAGAATAATATAGACAATATGCCAAGTAATGTAAAATTCATGCAGATTAAACTACAAATATAATCTTTTATGTTTAATATATTATCATATTGAATATTTACTTCTGTAATTTGGCAAGACGATACTGAAATTAAAGCTGAAGATAAATAACCTACAAAATTCAACTCAAGATAAAATATAAACTTGTTTGTAATTAAATACTATAATTATCCAGTCGCTTCTGAATGTAAAACAAACAATTTTTTTATAAAATACAGTCCTATAGAAATACTTTATTGCGTTGTGTACTTGCACTTTAATTTTATAAAAAAAATTATTTAATATCTTAATATGAGCTTAATGTGATTTGATCATTAATTACATACTTAAATTTAATTAATTGAATAGCATAGTTTTAAATGCAAGTTTATTAATCAATAGTAAACGTTTGATTAATCGTTTCTTTAAGTTTATGACTTTTAAAATGTATACAAACACTATAAATATAAAGTAAAACACCTTTTTAACCCGATCGCATTGTCTGTATAGCCTTCAATGATGTAATCAAATTTTGATCTCCTCATTCTAAAATCTTGCTTTATTGAAATAATAGATGATTAGAATTAGAGCTAAAAAACTATGACAAACAAATGTTATTTGTTTGTTATCTAATGTCACATCATCACAAAGAACCCTGTAGTGACATGTGAAATGTGTGTACAGAAATCAACTGATTAGTTAAAATCAGAGTTTTACTTAAATAAAAGCAAGAATTAATGTTCATTTGAGAATGATAGGGCAAGCCCATATAAAGCTATTGTTCCTTAATAAAAAGCAATCAATTTGAACAAGAATATATGTGTTCAATACCAAGCAACATCAACAATTTTTTCTAAGTACTGGAAAACATTTGCTAATTACAATCCTGAAGGAAAAATTATAAAATAATATTCATATAGTAATAATAACAGGTCATAAAATTAAATTTGAGTATTGCAAAAAACATAACTTAAATCTTGCAAAAATCATTATTTTAACAAGTAATAATTTGATTAAACATTTACTTTTCAAAACTATTTAATATTAATTATCAGAACTTAATACAAAAATCATACTTTAGAATCCAATTAGTAAACAATTACATAATTTCAAATTGTTATCTTTTATATTAAAACGTTTTAAAAACAGATTTTTGTTCAAATAGATGTTGAAATCATGAGTACAGACTGATCTTTAACTGAAAGCGAAAATGCAAACTAATGCCTTCAATTAACTTGAGTATTTACTAGTATAACAATCAAGCGAATTAAAAAAAGAAAAAATGATAATTTCATATCCCACCTATCACAAAACAAAAGCTAAATTAATAAATTTCTGCCTATCCTAGGATGTAAATTACAGAATAAATTTACAGCTGCTGCATTAAGTCAATGAATTTTAATCTGTCATTTAAAACAACAGGATATTAAATTGAAAACTTAGCCTATTTTTACAAATATATTCTCAAATAGATAAATTGCAATATAATAAATATGGACAGAGACAATTGTTACAATTTTAAAATTATAAAGGAAGAACGTTTAAAAGGATAAATTTTCACATAATTCTGTATTGAATAGCTTTAGTCAATTATTACATAAATAATTCATAAACAGTCTGAAATTTTAAATTATGACAGAAATTTTGATTAGCTATCAAATTATATTAATTAAACATATTAATTATATATATAATTGTTTAGTTATACACAATTGCATTAATTAAACATAAGTTTCTTGAATAACACATTTTCTATTCGTACAATCAATCACTAATATACCTCTGGAATACATTAAATATGCAATTTTCAATAGTTATAAAATTCTGCTATTAGCAATACCACTGCAAATACAGCATTCACCAATATTTCATGTTACGCATGAAAGAAAACTGACTATTAGATGACTGTTAGGAGAAAAGTAAAAGCCGGATGAATTTCATGAATCAAACTCAGTTGCAAATGCAGTTGTATTAAGTTTTAAATCAGATACCCGCATTAAATACAGTCTCATTTATTATCAGGAGTGAACACTGACTAATCCACTGTCCAGTGATCCATCGCTGTCTCTATGATCATCAACTGGGCATAACAAAAACAAAAAATTAGTCACAAAAAATGAACAAAGTCAAAACAGAGAGTCAAAATATTACAAAGAATGCATAAATATCAGAGTATCAGTTGCGACCTAAATAAAGTTTCTTATTTGTTCTTTAACATTATATAAGTGTAAAGGCAATTTAATGACATATTGTCAACTGGATTTTCAGAAATCAAGTTCTGAAAGATGCTAAAATAATGCTGCATTCTTGTTTTATAAACATAAATCGATTATAGTAATTAGTATAAATCAATTATAAAACAAGCAGTAATGTATAATAATGTCAACTAAATCTTAATACATGCGTAATGTTTAAATTAATGTGTTATTGAATTGAATATTGGCATTAATAAACTCATGTATCAACAAGACTGTATAGAACATTCCTATTACAATCTAAGTCATTTTAAATCATCCTTAAACACTTTAACAACCCACAAAATAACTTGAAATCATTACGTCTTTAAAAAAGCTGAATAAATAACTTTAACTTTCCAATTTGTATTTATATCAATTATTCTCATCCTTCAAATGTAATTATTCATTAATTTTATAAAATATTCAAGAAATCTTTTCAACTGCTAAGATACCTTCAGTCGACACATTAACGCTTGACAGTGAAGCAACGACGCCTGTATGTCGTGCGTTGCCCCCGATGTTGTTGTTATTGTTGCTCGTTGCGGCCGATGAATGATGATTGTTGTCCGGTGGTTTAATCAGCTCAATGTCAACCACACCGGAGTCCTTACTGTGCCGGTTAAAGTTGGTGTGCTTCTGCTGCTGAATCTTCTGCTTCTCAAGTTCTTCATCTAATCTCAGAGCTTCCATCTCGCTGACCTAGCAAGGAATAAAATCACATAAACACACAGTGTAATGAAATATTTATATGGACTCATTTCCCGGCTAAATGGTTTCCTCTCTCAGTTGATGGTTTGTCTTTTGTAGCTTTTTTTTTTTTTTAGCAGCTTTTGTAGAGCATGTAGATGTTTTGTAGAGCATGTCTTTATTGATACCAAGGGACGTCTGCGACATCGTCCCTCGACGATTAAATACATGTTTTACTTTTATTGATATTAATTATTGATTGAATATCCTATGAAACATCAGAATAGTATTAAATATTTTTATTAATATTTACACATCGAATTTTATAAACTTTTCAATGTGTGTCATGGCTAAAGTTCAATCTGTGGCTGTACACGATTGTTGTTATCATTCAATATTGTTACATAGTCTATATATCATAAAAATACATGAAATACTACCAAAATTATTAGTCTTTCTAAAATTATCATCGTAAGCTAAATGTCTCTCGGTATTATTTAAAAGAATTTTCAAAAGTTCAACACTTAATTTTTTAAAAAGTTCATCGTTCATTCCGTTCATTCATCTATATGTATAACGGCCTTGTATGTTATTAAAAACAGGCTGCAGATCCATTACTATTGGTTTCAGACTTTGGGCTTCTCGTAACATCATACTTATCATCTCTTCAATATTGTCATACAAGAAAACGCAAACTAGATTTATATATATATATTTATAATAAATACACAACATTGATGACAAATACATTGCAATATTGCAATCTTACTAACATACCTCCAGTATTGCCTCTTTGAGATCATCAACAAACTTAGATCTATCGTGTTCATTGCGGGCATTCAGTATAATGATTGGCTTACCACCTCCAGAGCTGGCAAGACGTATACCAAACTTATAGTCTGCATAAATAACCAGTTTAAATAATAATAATCAACAATAAAAAAGTTCACATATCTGCTTGCTACCCTCATATTTAAATATTTTATTATTTTACATTCGCTAGATGAAGATTGTAAATATATAAAGGTAAACAATGATTTGAATTTGCATATAAAACAGATTTCAAGTTGTTCACAATACGATTGATTGAAGCTTAAACTGAGAGTAACTCCTTCACAAGCAAAGATTTTTTCACTTTAATGAAAGATTTTTCCGGTTTTCATTTTACAATATGAGCAAGAAAACTCTCAGCGATTAACAGACTTTGCAAATATATTATATATTCTATTCTGTATAAGTGCATAGTGGACTTGTGTTACTTTAGTGGACTGTATTAGATTACTGGACTGTATTAGCTTAGTGCTCTGTGTTATCTCGCTATATTGTGTTAGCCTTGTGAACTGTGTTAATTAAATCACATCAAGTAAGAAATAGAACTAACGCGGAGTCTCGAATAGATACACTGCCATATCAAGTAGAGAGAAAGAGTGACGGAAGCTGTAAGTTACAAGATTCTTTCTCTTGCCAATTATCTTTGTTACCTAAAAATAAAACCACAAATTAACGAATTATACAAACACGTTTTCTGTTTTCTATTAAAGTTTATAGAAAAATTGAATTGTTCTTTATTTGTTTCTTGATATCACATCTGTAAAAGGCTATTTAGTGATGTGTTATGAACTGTGTGTGAAGAAACCAAATGACTACTGAACACTTCACTCTAACTTAAAGAGCATAAAAATCTTATCGCAATTTTTAATCTCTTATGACGAAGGCGTATAACAAAGCAAAGTTAAAACTGGGAACAGTACCATGAGGAGATCATTGAAAAGAAAGACTTCGCGTTGATGCAGACCAATCTTTTCACGACGATTAGGATCAGCAATCTCATAGAGACGACAGTAGCAGACTAGCCGTCGATGCAAACACGACAATTGCTGCAAGATAGCAATACTTTAGCAATGAATGACAGTGTTCATAACAAAAAGTTCTTTCAAATAAGAACAATTGGATAATGACTAAACGAGATCAACATTGCAATGTAACATCGTACACGCATCGAGGCCAGACAAAGTAGTAAATAAAAATTATTGTAATTTATAAATGTTAATCTTGAATAAAAAAGGTGTCAAAAAATATAATCAAATTGCATGGGAGTTCATTCACTTTTTTAAAATCACTCCTAATGAAACAACACGATGCTAACAAAAATCATCAGCAAATTAGTTTTACATTCCAATAGAAACTTTCTACTAAACTATAACTTTTAAATTTAAAATAAAACAGATAACATTTCCTATTGCTAAACTCAAATTATACTGAATTTTGTACTCAGATAATATAGAAACACTAAACTTCTATTTCTATCAAATATTACTGCAGTAGATATTTAGATTGTAATATAACTATTAACCATAACTACTAATCGCTAATTACTCCAAGTCTCCCATGTTTTCAGCCTTATATAGCCCTATATAAGGCTACAATAATGTTGCATTTAACGCCTGGATTACCGTATTATACGAACAATTTCAAACCCAGCGATCTAATTACTTCTCTAACAAACCATTACTAAATCAGAAAACTTTTCTTATAAAGTAACTTTGAATGCAAATGATTATAATGATGATGTACTTTTACTGCTTCATCACTTTGCGAATACTTACAGGTTTCTTGCCAATAATCATCTGTTCAACTTTGACAACCTGTGACACGTGGTCAGAGCCCGGCCTAAATTCGCTCGTTCTGATTCGCTCGTAGATCCCAGTAAGTAGGTCACGATCTACATCTTCACCATCATCTATACCTGTTAGAAGTTATATTAATAAATTTACGTTATGCAGCGTTATGTAGCGTACAATATATTACTTTCTGTAAACAAGTAACATTTCATAAAACATTAAAAATTTAATTTAATTAATTATGTTATTTCACAAATAGCAGAATTCATTAAACGTTTGATTAAATTAATATTATATAATCATTCCATTGTTCGACTGTTTTTAGATCTCGTTTTAATTTCGACTAATAATATAATCAATAATTTGGTATTAACTGAAGATTTAACAACGACCGATACAATCATTTACAAATCATATTGAAAGTTAAATTTATCAGTTGCTTAAATTGTTTACAACTGCTAAAAGGCTAGACTTGGAAAAATTACAATCTCAACCTTGATCTTCACTGCACAACGTTTCATTACGTTGTTGCATCCTTTACCAAGATGTTTAAATCGGTAGTTACTTCCAAAAAGTTGCTCATATATTATCAGCTGATAAAGTAACATTTATAAAAAAAATTTACATACATTCAACATCAAAAGATATAAAAGATATAAAATTTCTTGAAGATATAAGAAATAATTAGTTATTATGTTTACATAATAACTAGTTATTACATAGTTATTATGTTTACATAATAACTTAATAATTCTGATATAAATACAATTTCAAACTAATCTTAATGACAATGCAAATGCAATACTTCGAAGGTTATGAATGAAATCGTTCAGTTTCATCTTGCGTTCAGCTTTGATGCTTTTATTGTGTAGATCCGTGTTGAGAAGAATCGTTGCAAAAGCGAGAAGAAAGATGGTGTCAGCGCGTCTAAATCGACTCATTTCATCAACATTGCAGCGACAATACTGACTTGAGAATGCCTGAAATTTGCAGTCAAATTTTAAGCAAAATATTGTAGTAAAATACTAGAATTTTTTTTTAAATTTACAGTAAAAATGAATAAAATTTGAGGTTAGAATAATTACAAACTGAGGTAAAAATGATTCAAATGTCAAAACTATGGAATTTAGAGTCAAAATAAAATTATAGAAATTCTTCTGAAGAGATAACACACCACAGTAGCCTAGGGTTTTTGGTCAACTTAGTTAATTTTTTGTACATTTGATCAAAAGTGGTTATTTGAAACATATAGTTTTGGAACTATAAGTTCTCAGTTCTGAGAACTTGGTTCTTAGAATTGACCTACTAAGTAAATATAATGAGATTCTTAATTAATTAGTGCATTACTTATAAGTTGTTTATATGATTTCTCAGTTATTAAATAATGATAAGCTAAATTCACAACTGTAACTATTCAATTATTACCAATCTTTTACAAGTTGACACACTTAACTTACTTCCATTAATCTTTCTATTTTCTGTGCTTCACCCTGTAAAAATAAAAAGTAAAAGCATAAGATCAAGAGAGACTAAAATATGAAATAAAAAAAATTTAGTCAAGCTTAGTGGCATATCGGCAAGAGAAGTTCTTGATTCAAGCGCGTGTGACCGATTCACAATAATTCGCTGACTTGCTGCACTCTTTAGCAGAGATCAAATTCAACAGTTACATCTTTGTTTTACTCACGAATAGTGAGCCATTTTGCATGCTAAATTTAATTCACTTAACTCAACAACTGCAGTAGAATTAAAAGTGCTTTTAACACTAGCATGCTTCACATTATAATCTAGATTTTAAACTATAATAACAATATTATTTATAATAATTTATCTAATTACGCTCAAATATACCTCATTTTCACATTACTAAATTAAGACTAAAACAAAACTGGCACATTACCGGCATGCGGAAGTATGACTGAAACTTTCTCAAAGCTACATCAATATGTAAACCTGTCAGATCAATCTCCTCTGTAAAACATCTAAAGACAAACAAAACAAATTATTGAGTACAAGTGAAGCAAAGTTCTAACAAAAATATAACTGCAAAAAAAGAGAAAGCTAAAACTTAAAACTAAGTATAACATATGTATGAAATATGGCGTCCCTTCTATTGGGTCCCCTTAGGTTACGCACGGTATGTAGCTTTAAGAATACAAATAGCATCACAGATACAAGAAAGGAAGAATTTAATAAATAAAGTCTCATAGTGATATTGAAACATCCAGCACTTTTGAGTAATTAATTTAATGTTTTGATCAGTGCTTTTTAATTGTCATTCATTAAAAATGGCTGCAATGAGCAATATTTTAGAAATAAAAGCAAATATCAGATAAAAGCTCTTTGAAAATAACTGCAAACTGTGTCAAATCCGCCTCAATAACCCCAATCTTGTGACAACTTGAATCCAAATTCTAACCCTAAACCATCTAAACCTAACGCGGTGCGAAACCGAATATGCCACACTAATAAAATAACTGTTGAAGCATATATTGCTATTATCTACAGCAGTTAAAATCTAGGCAGTACAGTGCAATAATCATAACAATGTACACACAGCACTGACAAATCAATAGCAGATATGATTCATCCTATAATGACTACAGCAGGCCTGGATCTATTTCTAATAATTATTTGTCCAATATATCAACAATCCTTCATCTTTTTGATTTGTGATAACAAAATCTCACTGTTTTTCACATCTCTATAATTTTCATTTTACGATTGAAAATCCTAATATTCATAATATTTAGCAACAATTATTTAGTAATGTGATGTCAAACATTGTAGATATAACAAAACTTCTATATAAATTATTAATAAAAATTGATATTTAACTTCCCATGCATTAAGAAATAAAACCCTAATATATTCAATTTAATTATTAGACAATTAACCTAAACCAATGACCAACAATATTGTAAACACACAATAAATGTAAGATTAGAAAAAAATAAAAATGTCTATATCTTTAATATATTCACTAGAATATTTCACTTGTTCACTTTAATATGCTCCTTTATACCTAGACTAACATTTCTAAACTTACAGATATTTCTTAATATTTTACATAACAAAATCTTACTGTTTGCATTGTATTTGCATTGTATTAACGCTGTAATAAACAAGCACTTACAGTATCCAGCGATTCCAACACATTTTAAAGAAAACAGAAAGATATACAAGCCTAAAAATTGCATCTTAATAACTAACACAAAATTTGTTATTTCAATTCAAAACTTTTACCTACACTTCTACTACTCCCATTATAATTACTTAACTTTAACTACTTAGTTAGTAACTGAGTAGTTCAAAAGTAACTAAATAACTAATAGTTACTTGGTTGCTTTATAATTACTTAGCTTAATATTCACAAAAGAACAAAACGAAACAATTAAGAAAACAGAAAAGTGAAAATCTAACCTGAGCACTTGTATATTAAACTGATGATTGATGTTGCCGAGATATTCTCCTATCATTTGCTTACTGAGACCTTTGCGCGCTATGAGAAAGCGTGACACAGCATTCGGTCGGTTGTCCAGAAACCTCCGCTCAATTAAATACTGAATACCTTTCTCTGGTTTTCTGATTTACAAAAAAGGTTATAATAACTTAATTAAATCATTATTAAAGTAACGCGAAGTAACTAAGTATCAAGACATTAAGGATATCTTAGTAAAACTTCTATGATTTAGTATTACAGTTTAAAGCTAACCAAATCAAATCCTATCAATTACTCTAACTCTTACACTAATCTTAATAAGATCATATCAATATGAACCGCTATCCGCAAATGAAGCTGAAAACAATTTCTGTTTTATATAATGTAATAACATTTGATTACATCACATAAAACAGAAATTATAAAACTATATTCTATTTTCAATATCATCATCAGTCTGCAACATTTAAACAAACTCCACTCAAAAAGTAAGCTTAAAATTTTACACATTACAACTCGCGTGTTAAAAACATCTAACAACCACTACACCCACTTGTTAAAAAGATTCAGCCCAATGCGATAAGTCCTCTTCCTCTGCCTATCAGACGATGACGGCATCACTGGTGGCGGTGGTAAACCCATGCCGCCGCAAAGCACTGACGCGCTACTCTGTGGTGAGCTACCCAATTGATCCACGCATGTCGTCGATGTCCCACACACTCTCGAGTAAGTATTCCTCGCCTGGTGCTCCCCCGCTGTGCCCCTAATCTGCTGCCCCGCGCTGCCAGTACTCGCTGTCTCTGATGTCGAGCTAGACCTCTGCGCGTCACTTCCCTCCTCACTCCCATCCGACGTTCGACTTAATCTACCAACGCTTCCGGAAGCTTCTAAGAAAACCTGACCACCGCCTGAATCCTTCCGTTTCCAGATCGGTGAGCTACTGGACCGGACTGTCTCGTGGTTGACCGGCACACTGACAAACGTCTGAGCGATATTTGGAGGTGTGGAGACATTTGGAGATGGGGTACTGGTGTGCCGGCAGAGACGTAAACTGGAGTAAATATGAGGAGAGTTATTCTGAGGACTGGAAGCTTGCGTGGAGTCAGTACAATTCCATCCGCAGTTGGATACTTCACTTCTGCCGTGCTGGGATGGGACTGGATCGTAAAGATCATCATAAAGATGCCTGGGATCAGAGGCAAAGTCATCATTATAAACGTCATCAGAGTTAGCGGCATTGGCGAGAGTCATCTCAATAGGATGAAGATTATCCAATGAATCTTGATTCATGTATGATTGATATTTCCTAGTCAACAGATCATCCGTGTCTACGCTACAATTAGGCGCAGTACTTTCATTACGACGCGTTGCTAAATCTCGACTTGCCAACAAAGAGCCATAATCTCGCTGAACTAAATAATCCGATGTCATAACGCCTCTCGATGTAGTAACAATATGACGACTATCGACATACGACGTTACGTATCCGTTAACGTCTTCAGGATTCTGACAAACGACGTGACTACGACTAGTAACATAACGACACGATCTAACCGCTTCATCCCCTCCCCAGATATTTCTACTTCCTCTCCCTGCGTCTCCGTCGAATCTATTCGAAAGTCTCTTATCCCCTGCTTCTAATCTCAACTTGGCAAAGTTCCGACTAAGACAATGCGCTCGGTAAGCGTGTTGTATGATCGTAGCCGCCTGTCCGGCAAGCGCGGCACCTCCGTACTTCTTCTCCAACATCTCCTGCTGCTTCTGCTGGAGATCCTGAGACAACTGGTAATCCCAGTCCGCCCTGGATCTCTTCACGCGGTCATCGTCCTCACAGTATCGCTTCGCCATGCGGTGTCGATGACGATCCGCTGTCGAAAGTCGATGCGATGTTATTCCTGCGGGGGAACGGAAATGAGTGGGAGAGAGGAGATCCGGAGTGTCATCAGTGAGGGAGGATTGAGAACGAGAGGCTCTAGGACTACGAAGGCTTCTGGGGGGAAGACCTCGGAGATTTGGAAGGTTGGAGGGGTTGTGAGGAGATGAGACGGAGGAGGAATTGGATGATGAGAGGGAGAGGGAGTCAGGCCCGGGTCTGTGACGCTCCCTGTGAAATATTTCAATGCTATTTTATAAAAGATGTTAGAAAATTTATTTAACAAAATCAAAATAATACAAATATTTTGTTAGTGCTGGATAGTAAGTAAACTCTTTGAATAAAATATATCCAACAATGAATAAGCGTATAAAATTTTTGCACACAACAAATTTTTAACATTTTGTTATTTTATTGTAATATATATTCAATTCTAAAATGTATAATTGAATATTTTATCAGAAGATATGACTGGATTTGTAACAAATTTGCAAAAGGAAGAATAGCGCAAAATAATGAAATCAGAAATTTCTCTCTAACTGTAATAAGTATAAAAGAAGAATATCAATGATAAGTTATTAGCCAAATCTGTAAAACAAACGAATAGTAAGTAATTTAACTTCTTATTCTTTTAATAAAAACATAATAAGAGGATTCAAACAACAAATAGTCTGTATAAAACTGTAAATTACTTTCAAATCAAATTTTTTGCACAGCTTGAGGCGCAATTGTAAAACATGCAATAGAAGCATATAATAGTGATGTCAAGTTATTTGGACTAGAGTCTACAGCTCAAGGCAATAATGGTAATAAGTGGGCGATTTGTGAATGAATTTAAATAATAGTTTGTAATGTTCTGAGAATGTAAAAGATTTCAACCTCTGGCAAGGTTACAGTTTTAACATTATTTAACATTCACTGCACAACTCGGTATAGTATATTGTGTATATAGATAATATTACGACCAGAAAAAAGAGGTTTTAATAGCTTACTAATAACAAATACTTGTAAAAAAAACCTATATATGATATAGTAGCAAAAACTAAACAAAAATGAATTTCAATTGTTCCCACAAATAATACATTAATTATTTTATGCAAATTTTAAAAATATCATAAAAATAACAATAGTTTGAACTGAAGCCACATTGAAATACGCAATTCAATAACAATAAATGATATACCGGTAATTTAAAATGTGAAACAATAAATGAGCTGAATTATTATAAGCTGTGTTATAACAAAAATAATATCAATACCAAGAAACTACAAATAAAATATAAATGTTTCCTTTTTTAGTTATCTTTCCTTCCATATTTGCTATCACTGATTCTTTAATTAAAAGTATACATTAATAGCAAAATCATAACAAATTAAGGATTTATAAACTCACACCGGTTGATTTACTTCAACCGGTAGAACCACATATTAACATTCGACTCTATAGCTGAAATTATTTTAAATTCATTAAGGGTAAACTATCAGCCCTATTTCTATTCAAATAATCTGCACACTTTCAAAACAGAAAAAGAAGAGCTTTTATTTGATTGAGCACACTAACGAGTCCTAACGGTTCATATATAAACAAACTCTGTGCGATGTCTCAACACACAATAGCAAACGAGTCCAGTAATGATTTGAAAGCTTTTATGGGTTCTACTGGACCAAAGTATGTACTTTGGAATTAACAGCAGACATCCTCATTCAACTTTCACAATCAATGAGGAAACAGCTGAGAATTTTCACAACTGCAATAAAACAAGTTCACACTCTTGGCAAGAATTTAAACTTAAAGTCTAGAATGTAACCCTAAAAGAGAACATTAAATAGAAGAAATGGATGGATATCTCAATATTTCCTATATACTGACTGCATATGTGCTGATGTATGTGAAACTTTCAGTTACGGTATGTTATAAAGTGTGAATTGTGTGCATAAGAATCGGAATAAATTGTCACAATCAAGATTTAAAACCAGGAAGAGTATTTCACAAAAGCAGACAATACTGTCTGTATGTGCATTACGTAATATAATATACTGTATATTTGACTAAATCTTATATTGAATTCAGAATTCAAACATTGGATTTAAGCAACTTTAAGCATCGATATTATGTCAAGGCGTAAAGAAAAAGCATTGCACTTTTATTATTTTGACATTTAAATCAGTTTCGTCTAATGATTATAATGTTTTTGACATTATACGATTTTAAAATATCAGTGTATGTAGTGGATTACAATTTTCTTTCATTTTTAGTAAACTATTGTTTCAAAATAGTTAAATTTCAGAATCATAAAAGCCCGAATATGACATTTAAAGTGCCTAATAATTTTCATCTAAATTTAACGTTTCTACTAATTCGTCTCATTATTTGTTAAATTCTTAAATAATTGAATTTTATATTACAAACAAACTGTTTCTAAACAGTATATGAATCCTGAATCTTGAACATTTTTTACATGGAATACAATATTAAAAATAAATTTATAACGGCCAATAAAGTATAAACAATTCAATTAAAATAATTTCTCAATGAAATGATAGAACAAAAATAACCAAATAATGATTAAATCAGAAAAACAAATAAAATGAATCCAAATTGGGACATAAACCAAATAAAATTACTAAAACTTAAAAACGATTACTTATTTCAAATTATCACTTTGATGTGAGAGATTAAACAGGCCCTATTTATATTTTTGAAAGCAATATTTTGAATCAATCAGCACTACTCTAACCCAGATATTAGTTTCATATTCCCAGCATAAATCAATCGCTGAATATTTTCATCTAAGCCAACAATCTCTCTAATCAGTTTCTATCAGTTCCAACTGAGTTTGCAACAGTCAAAAAACGCGTCAAGGTCGGTACAATTGCAATGGAGTCAATGGCAATGGAATCAGATTCTAACTTCGGGGGATGGAAGATGAGGTTGAGAGGAAAGATCAGTCCGAAAATATTTAAGATTCTTATTCAACAAGGATAAATATGTTCGAAGATAATTCAGCTACCTTTTTTTCAAAGAAAATAATATAATATAAACACTTCTAAGCAAAGGCTTCCAAGTATTCATGGATCATTTCTTCCACCACAACTAAACTAAATATATCATGGAATATATTATGACATTTATTGCGATATGAAAGAGAAAGAAGCAGGAACAGGGTTTCAGAGGGCGTATAGAGCAATAAACATAAACACTTAACACTTAGTTATTATGCTTATGAATCTGTTACTTCGGGTTCATGTTATCATAAGAAGCATACTTGAAAAAAGTTGAAAAAGTAACAAATCATCAAGCTAATTTAAAAATAAAAATTCCCCAATATATAAAATAAATAAATAAATAAATAATAAATCATAATCATAATAAATAATAATCAGAAATAAAGCAGAAGACAATAAAACCTGCATCTTAAATTTCTAAGAATATATTAGTCTTGTTATCTTTGATTTATTGGGTGATTTCAGGGAATATTATTATGATAATAAGGAAATATGATTAAAGAATAGATTATCAAGTTACATTGAATTTATAGTATTTAGATGACTATTTGTTACCCAAAAAATAAGTCTACAAGATATTTTATATCCAGTGTTCCTAGAAAATTTTGATGAACACCAAGATTTGTTTTTCCATGTCTGTTTTTTATCTATAAATAATGGAGTGCAACAACTGAAAAATTACAATCTTTCAACTCATTGACACACACCAATTAGTAGAGCCATAAACAGTATCATAAAAAGAGCCATAAACACAAAATAGTACATGAATAGTACATGAAGGACCTTTAGTACAAGACCTTTACCAAATAAAATTGAAGTAAATCTATACTAAATATGAATTAATTACTATTTTATTCATAGCAACTATTCATATTAATTTAGAGGAGTTCATTTAATACAATGTTCCTACTAGGTAATGCTATCTACACCATAATCTACAGTATACCGTGCATTTTTACATACTATATGACTGTGCATATTTAGACATATTTCTAAAGTACTGCGCATATAGGCAATATTATAAGCTTGAGAGAGAAAAAATGCAGCTAGTTTTGAAAAACAATAAGCAGTTATCGGACACCTAGATCTCTGCTGCACATAATATTGCATACCTCAGGTTAGACTAAACATTCACAGATCATAGTAAAGAATGGTAACACCTTGAGATGCAGGCGAGAGGATTACAAATAAACTCAGAGTTTAACCACATTGTATTCTTCTCAACTCGCTGAGAAATAATACATTTTCCATGAAAAAATCATCTAATTCACATATGAATGTGAAATTTTATCTTTTTTATACATTCATCGTTTAATGCTCACACAAGCTTCATCACGAGAAATTTATGAATATATTTTAAGTGATAGAGAATGTTGGTGAGATGCAGGATGTAACAATAGTCAAAATCATCATTAAAGTAATTAATAATTTATATTTTCTTTTCATAATCAACAGATACAATCACAAGTAAGCATTACAAGCTTCTTATAGTAATAATGCTTATTTTTTGTACGTTTTAAAATGAGAAATTTACACTCTATTAAAATTAAATTGTGCCTCAACTTTATAAAAAAAGTCATCTTTTTCACTTTAAAGCTAAATTTCTATTTCAAAACTGTAAACAATACAAAACATAAATTTATAGAATAAATTTAAATTTAATATTTAAAAATCATATTCAGAATTTCCATCTTTCTGGAATCAATCAGTGGATCTATTCATCTATCTATTCGGCTATCTATTCAGCTATCTATCCAACCATCTATCCATGTACGCAAACCAAAGTAAAGTTACAATCTACCGAATACAATATAGGACAAATTTTAAAAAATCAAGGTAAATTGTATTCAACCTAATTTAATGCACCTATTTAATCAAGGAGAAAATAAGTCAATAGCACTCATTACATGATTGGCAATCACGATTTCAGCATCTGGTATAACGCATGACTCATGTAATACAAGGCACCCATATTACATAAATACAACAGTGCAACAAGTCGGTTCAATTTCCATGTAAATTTAATCTCAAATTACAGATAACAGCAATCACATTAACACAGATAGAAATGCTCCGTTTAACTAGAGAATTCTAATTGCGGAATATTTTCAAATTAATATATTAGCAAACTGGTGACATTTTTATTTGTGATTTATTCTGTTCATTTTGAGCAAGCAAAATTAAAAGTAAGTAAATAATTGTATAAAAATATTCTACAAACTCAAAATTCAAACGAATCAAAGTTCTAGAAATTCTATTTACAGAAACTAATAGTTGAAAACATTTTAAATGTAAATAATTAAACAATAAATATTATAATTTGGATATTAGACTAATTAGATCATTAATGGGATTTAAGTTATCACTAATTAAATAATTCACTTATGTTTAATATCCTCTTTTAGTATTTTTTGTACAGTTTGCATTGAGTAATTATGCCTGTTATTCTAGCTTAGATTTGCAAGAACCCTTCAACAAAATTACATAAAATTACAAGTGACCAAATTCAATAAATAAATTGAATGAAAATAATTGTAACAAATATTGTACAGTATTAAATTTGAGAACAGAACTCAAGAATTGGCGATCTATCAAAAT
>JAQIXG010001911.1:0-19609 GCA_034700105.1 Oconnorella tubifera | reverse complement strand
TCACAGATGTATATTGAGTTAAGATTGACAATCAGAACAGAAAAAGGAAAATACAAAAACACTATAATACAAAAATATATATACATATGTATGAACACATATACATAAGAATATATAAACATTTATGATACTATGAAAAATAGTAATTTATGAACTATTGATTGTAGGAGCAATTTATTTAAATCCCAGTGATTCGCCTTTTGAAAATAAACTTCATTACGATAATGCGACTGATCAGTTTACATCAAATGAGCAGTTTACAAAATCTGGTAGGACAACACTTTAAATTTGATGTATTCTAAGCTTAGCAGCATCTGATTTTCTCGAAAGAGAATTACATTAAAATACACATTTCATCATATGATGTACTATATTATTATATAAAAATGTTTATTGGTATATTAGGTTTAAAGTTTATATAAAATAGTTTTTAACATTTAATAAGTCTTAACATGCAGTTACTGAAACGAGTCATTGTTAAAATACCTGACTCAAAATTAAAATATATTTCATTTTGTTTATTCTAAGCTAACATTAATATGGTGATAATATTTGATAGAGCGTTACTTGTAAGTACTTCTTTAATAATTAAAATCTCATCAATCTCTACTATGTGATTGCATCGTCATTAACGTCAGAAATTTATGTAGTATATTATATTTCAATCTGCTGTTCTCATCAGATGGTTGGTGCATACCCAGTTCATAACATAGCTTTTTACTTATTGCTAAAATGCAACCACATTTGAATATTTTCGTAACATAATAATAATTTACAGTAATGTCAAGTTATGTGTGATACATCTGATTAGAATCAACATGCGATTATCAGTACCTCAGCGCTCATAAAAAGACCGGTATGTTTACATCACCCAACTATCCCAATACATATCCTGCTGACGTCACGTGTCGCTACGCATTTCAAGGTCAAGGTCGAGAAAGAGTTCAACTGATATTTAAAGAACTTGATCTGAGGCATTCTAAAGATGATGTCAGAGATTTGTTTAGGTATTAGGTATTTCTGCGGTATCTAAATTTATATTTCTTTGTAATTGAAAATTCTTTGCAAACTGAATAAACCTGAGATATTTGTTTTGTATTTTTTTACATAGCTCTAGAAAGTCCGAAGTATGACATATTTTGAAATATAAATTATTCTGTCCGTCAGTTCATTATTATTTGCAATAATAAGCTTGCTTATCTTATTTATTTTAATTCAGTTTGAACAATTAAACTCAAAATGTGGCTTATGTACAGATGCGAGGACATGGATTCCCTTTCAGTTTTGGTGTCGATTGATGGTGTTTCTAGAGAGATTGGTGTTTACTGCAGACAGAACAGACCTCCGATGCTCATGAGTCGAGATAACACGATGGAAGTTGTCTTCATCAGCAGAGGCTATTCGAAAGCAAAAGGATTTGAAGCAACATACAACTTTGTGATAGGTTCGTTTATTCAAATAAGATAACAATTTCATTTAGAAGTAAAAGTAATATATATATGAAATAAATTGTTTAAACGTGATGACACTATTTTGTAGTACATGTTGATTTGTTGCAACATATTTTCATAAATTAATATGTTAGATTTTGTGTTATTTTTGGTTATATGTGTTGTTAAATGTTTGTATTAATTCTAACGCAAAATTATGAATTTTTTAGATTTTGGAATCAAATCTGGGGATCCAGATAATAACACAGGTTTCAATCTATACAGTTTTATATATACGTGTATATTAATAGTTCCTTTTAATATTTTTCAGTATGCAATTGTTGAATAAAAAATTCTAACTTAATTCTATTCAACAGTTATACAATACAGTATTCTAAACACAATCCTGATGCTGATTTGAACTTCTATTGTACTCAGATTTCTATATTTAATCCATTAATGTAATTCAATTTATTATTTTAGTTTGCGGATTTATATTCCGAAGTGACTCGGCTCCAAATGGAACTTTCACTTCTCCAAATTTTCCCGGCTTGTACCCTCGCGACACTGAATGTCATTATCTGTTTTATGGACAGAAAAATGAGCAGCTTTATATAAAGTTTCCTTACTTTGACGTTGATGGAGTTCAACCTGGGTAGAACTAAAGCTATATTAAATCATAATTTCTATGTTTTTATGCATTCTGATAAATTGGTCGAAAATATTCTGACATTCTGTCAAACTACAGTAATTTTTAAAAATGAGATAGTTGATTGAGTATTAGTTAATTTATAAAAGTTATTGACAAAAATATAAAAAAAAATAAACTGCAATGATAATCATTAATGTCTATACGTATATAGTAGCTGTAAATTTATAGCTTGCTAATATATTTTTTTATTTTATCATTAAGGTACGCCATAAGGGTTCATGTAACCTGGAGTTCATTACAAAATCATTTCATCGTGATTTTTAAACTGTTATCTTATGTTGATTGGTGTAAAATAAATAAATATATATGTAATTATAATTATACTAAGTTACAGAATTAGTCAGAATTTATATCACATTTACACAGTTGCCTTGAAGATGAGAAATCTCAGAGTGACTATGTCGAACTATCCAACTTCAACATTCATTTAATGGATCGAAAGATGACGCGACTTTGTGGTACAAGGGACATCCAGACGCTCAAGAGCTACACATCAGACGGAAACTTCTTTCGTGTGACTTTCAAGTCTAACAGCATTTGGGACGCGACAGGATTTGAAGCCTTTTACCAGTTCAGAAAACTTGACAGTCAGTTGTATCCTCTCTTAATGATAATTCAGATTTTCTACCTTTATTTTTTTATTTAGACAAAGTCAGATTGTTTATAAATAGAAGAAAAACAAACGTTAGATAATAGAATTCTGTAATTGAAGATTAAAAAACATAAGTTTGGTAATGTTTGCTATTTTTCCATTGTAATAAAATTCAAAAATTTTTAAAAATTATTATACAGTAATGCAGCTTGAAGTATTTGTGTATTGATTTAATTCAGGATTTGAACATACATTTCAGATATAATATCGATGGAAAATCGAATGTTTTCAAGCGCTAACAGACTTTCAACTTTTCTATCCGCATCCGTGCAAATAATAACATCATTGAGCTTTAGTGGTATAATTACACAAGTTTCAAGGAAAACAACTGAATTTTTTCACAGAAACAGAGCAGTTTAACAATTGTTTTCTTTTTAATATGTATTACTAACTTGTATTTTTTCCATCTCCAATAATTATTACACTGATGTCGTTAATGAAAGTTTGAATGGTAAAAACACTTAACTTACTTGCGGGCAATAAGTTATTCCATAACATTTATTTGTTTAAGCATTGGGATGTTTATTGCTTTGAACTGATTGGAATGATTTTAAAATATGATACTCGGTAAGGCTGTATAATACACAGTGACATTAAATTAAGTTGTTTTACAATTATTTTGTATTTAGAACTTGTTTAATGCGACTCTGAAAGAAGCAGAACAGAACAATGGTTAACAACAAATAAAATAACAAAATAATGATAAAAGTAAAGAACTGAAAATTATCTTTGAGCTGTAATATTACATCTGAAAAGCAAGGCTATTTGGTGCTATGTTGTAAACTGGATGTATGGAAAAAAAGATATGAGAACACTTGTCTCTTATCACGGTACACTAAATATGCACTTCTGTGAGAATGGTGCGATAAGTACACATAAAGTTTAAAGGATTATTTATTCAAGTTTATTATTAAAGCAAAATTCATCTTTATTGGCTGTTTGTTAGAACTCAACTTATTAAATAGATCAATTCATAGTATTTGCAAATGAATATTTAGTTTTAAATTTATATTAAAAATTTCATTACTCGAACTATAAAATTACTTATAGCAGGCCTATCAAAAAATCTAAATACCTCATCATAAAGTACATAATGAATGTGCATAATATGAAAATAGAAATCAAAATATACTTTGTACAATGCGTACCTACATTGTTGTAAAGTAAATTGATTTAGTCAAACAAAACAAATATAATGGAGGCCAATATAAGCCTAACTGGTTTGTTAAAAAATCAGCCGACACCGGACATAAATTAGCTGACCACAATCACTGCAGCTAGCAATTCACGTAATTTTAATTTATTATATCTAAAATTATGCATAAACTGATTTAAAATCGCACCTAACTGAATTTATATCATCAAACAAGTAGGATATATACTCAAAAATTAATACAATATGATATTTTCAAATTTACACTGACGTTGATATAAAAATTTGTGTAAATAAAATGCTTAACCGTAACTCCCTTTTGTAGATAGCTTGATTCTTACGTAAACGAGAAAGATTGACGTGTTTATAACTTCAATCGGTGATTCACTCAGCTGCGCCTACACCCTCTAGAAGCGTGATTGTAGATGATACATTACTATGCTGCATTAACAAGTTTTGAATTTTTAACACTCATGTATTGATGTAAATAATAAATAATCTAACATATAGAATCTAAGTCTGACACGATAAAATATAAGTTAATATCAAAGTTAATATTTAAATTAATATCAACATGCGATATTCATGAACGCAGGTAAAAGATCTAGTTTTTTGAAAACTTTTAAAATGTCAATTGGATGAATTTGAATGGTAACATGATCCACACATTTACCTTTAAGAATCCATATTATTGATTCAGTGTAATAGTTGTTCTTGATCTTTTTTAAATACTTAAGTTAAACTAATTTAAGAATTTTTTATACATTATCTTTTTAAAAAATCGATTATAAAAAAACTTACAATCAGTAAATCAGTTCAAACTAAAACAAATAATCAAAACTAAGCCAACGCATTAGATGAAGATGAAGTGTCTGTAGAATTAAGTTTAGTAAACTGCATAAAGATTGCACGAAAAGACCGACTTCTGTAAAAGTTCTCTAACCAGATCTTGTGTTGAAACGTAGAACAGAAAAGCAGAGGCCTATAACAACTACAGGAAAGTAGCTGAAGTATCAAATATACAACTAGGATGAATTTCTATGCTGATCAGGAAGGAGGAAGATCGCCTTCTATGCAATTATATAGTTTCGTTATTTCAAGAAGTTCTCAGTTACCACGAATTATGCCCACATTATTTTAGTGTATTCATTTTATTCTATGTTATGGGATATCTGCAAGAAGGTAGGTCAACTAGAAATACCAACAATGTGATTAATTAAATTAGTTCGTTATAGTATTAATCAAATTAGATCCTAATAGCATCAATTTTTGGATATGTTTATAATGGTTGTAAATTTTCTTACTTTTATTATATTTTGTTACGAATTATCAATTTTTTTATCATTCGCTGTGAATACACAGTGCACACTGATTTTTTAATGAATATTTGATATTATTAAATAATAAGAGAGAATTTTCAAAGTTTGATGTTAAGAAAAGTTGGTAGGCTTATTGCATCGAATTTTACGCAGAAAACTGCTTATTTATAAACTCATAATTGTTTTATAATCCTAATTTTTGAGAAATATGAAGTATTTGATTTGCAATATCTCTCTGAAAGTAAACTGACTACTTCGCCTCTTGCACTGCGCACTGAGAAGCCTAGCAAAAAAGTGTTGCCCAAGAGTTGTTGAGTTTCTAAATAAATAGATTGAGCAAGTCATCACTAGGACGCGATCTGCTTTGCTCGCATTTATCAGTTCACAAAAAGTTGAAGAACAAGTTTCGCAAATCCTCAAGGTATCTATTTCTTCTGTCTGTATATTTATAGTTTATGATTTCATGGCTGACTTTTTATATCTTTTTAATTGTTTAGGCATTACATTGTGCACAATTACACAAATTGAAAATAGAATGAGAAATTTGAATTTATATAGTTCTGCTTAGGTTAGACACTCACACAAAATATTGAAAGAAAAACAGAATTCTAAGTAACATCATGAATAATTATTATAATTGATTCATTCCTGTAAAACTATTTTTTGAAAGTTAATTATGATAAAAGAAAATGTAGCATTGGTACCATGACAAAATGATGCTGACTGCCATTTATTATAATAACTGCCTTTTATCAAAAACTGCCATTTATTATAATAACTGGAGAAATGGGCCAATGGCAATTAACTGATGAAATTGCGTATTCAAAATATTGAATTTTATCTGTATTAAATAATTTTGTGTTTTTTAATATAACATTTTACAACAGTAGTATTTTTTGAAGTGAGGATTATTTAATGTGGATTATTCGTAAGTTCGTAACTTACAAATAAAATGAAGAAAAGATTATCAGAAATTTTAAAAGATATGTTGTATACCACTAATTACATTTTACTGCATTTCGCATTTTTATCATGTTATGCTGGGTAAAATGATGAAAATTCTTTTTTTTAATCCTTTGGATCATCTCTTGCATAGAGTGTGGAGGTTCATAATCGCCGCATTCAATGAAAAGAATTTATTCTGTAATTAAAATTGACAAGTTATGGCATGCCTTTGAGAGCTGAACTATCAATTCAAACAAGGTCAAAATGTAGCCTATTGAATAAAACGCTGCAATATAACATTAAAAGTAAAGGTCGTTTAGTTAACTTTGTAAACCATAAACAAATGCATGTTGCGATTAATTTAATCGTCGTTCCGTAGTTAAGCGAAGTAGTTTTTCAACTAATTCTCGACGAGAGATTACTTATAGACTAATCGCATAAATCGCTTTGTAGAATATTGCAGATGCAAAGTTTACTTTAAGAATACTAAAGATTATCAAATGTGCATCAATTTTCTGAGAAGAGTTAGATATAAAGTAAAAGGATTTCGTAAAATAAAAATTAGATGTAATCTGTCTGTCAGTAAAGTTTTTAATGTATCTTAATAAATAATTACAAAAGATCAGCAGCAATAGTGAATTGCCCTTAACAATATCAATAAATAATGATATTAAATTTCAAGTTTTTGATGTTCAGCCTGCAATGCTTATCGGTCAGTTTTCATTGGCAAAAATTAAATATAAACGTGAAACTAAAATTATGAAAAGTAGCTTCAATCTTTCTTAATTTTTCGTGTAATTTTGTTAAACAACAGTCATAAAACTGCAAGGTGACTAATCGTGAAATTTTGCATTTGAAATATATAACGATTTATACCGTTTAACTACTAAAATAAGATCTTAATCATTTTTATATCCCCAGAAAACATTAGCTAGATAAGCCAGTGAAATGATTTACCATAAATCATCGAATCTCTACTAACCCCGTGCGGTTTAAATGACAACAGTTTCCTATCTTGCATTAATACCGAATACATCATTCAAAGAAAAACGATATTGACTAAAATAATTTTCTTTAGCAGGTGATATAGGTGAGAAACTTGATCGGCACAGTGGGCGGATGAACTCAGAATATTGAGTTAAGCGAGAGGCCGCGAGACGCAGTGTCTAGGCCTAAAAAATCAGGCTCCAGGAAGCATAAGCATTCTATTATTTCCTGGCAATGAGTTCGGCACGTAAATACTTGAGCACTCGCTTAACTGGTACAGGTTGCGCCTGTGTAATATTGTATTCTGAAAACTCTTGCCGGAAATATAGAAATATATTCTCAGAGAAACTTTTCCCGATAGAGAAGTTATTTTGTAAATGTTTCTTGTGTAAAAAAGAGAATGAACCAAAGAAGCATTACGATTCATATTTTCAAAGTTTATCAGATAATTTATACTAGATGTCTTCTACACTAATGTTACAATTGAGTCGATTGCATTACAATACCGGTTTTCAATTATTGAAAAAAAAATTATCAACTTAATTTTAATATTTAGATAATATTCACTTAATTTATATTTATAGAACTTTCTTGAGGACACATCAGAATGTCGGATACATTCGTTGGCGAGCTATGCGATCAGTTTCTTATGTGTCGTCTATGCAGTGAAAGCTATAAGCGACCAAAGTCGCTAAATTGCATGCACACATTCTGTGAGTCATGCCTCGAGATGTACTACGATATGGAAGAGCAAGACCGACCTTATCGCTTTCTCATGTACAACAGGGCACTATCGTGTCCTATATGTAGAGCAAAGACTGAATTGCCAGCTGGCGGAGTACATCGTCTACCAGATAATTTCCTCGTAGCAAATCTGGGCGACGTTATCAGCCGACGGAAACCTTGCTCCGTAAGTACCTTCTGCGAGATATGCGTAGCGGGAAGAAGTACAGTGTCCAGAGGTCGATTTGACGACGAGGAGGATAATGAACCCAATCGCAAGAAAGCTGTTACAAAATGCCTTGACTGCATTAAGATGCTGTGCCAGACGTGTGCTGATCTTCATCGTAAGACGAAGGTCACTCAGATGCATACATTATTTGATGTCGATGTTCAGAGAGATGTCGAGTGCAAGATTCATGAAAATGAAATTTTACGTTTTTACTGTGAGCCATGCGAGACATGCATCTGCGTCTTGTGTACGTTCCATGAACACAGAGATCACGACGTTTCATCGTTGATCGAAGGTCTTCAGAGACATCGAGGATTATTCGAGCAGATGTTGGCAGATTGTGGAATTCGCATGAAAAACATGCGAAAGCAGCTTGATCAGATAGAAAAATGTGAGACAGAAATGATGCAAGCTGAGGCACACATACGAGATACAGCCATTGATGCTATTGCAGCTATCAGAAAAAGAGAGCGAGAGCTTATGAATGATTTGCGAGAAACTGTAGGCGAAAGCGCACTTAATTTCATTGCTGAAAAAGAAACATTTCAAGAAAATCTCAGAAATACTGAATCAACCTTTGCTGCAACAGAAGAAATGTTAAAGGGAACATCTATTGAACTATTAATGATTAAAAAAGAAATGGAGGATAAATTAAAAGGAATTTTAGAATTAAAGGTCGAAAAACTGCCGGAAAATTTAGAAAAAAGCATTCCGTTCAGCATTGAAAATTATTATATTGATATAACAGAATCGACTAAGTCTAATACCAAATCTGACACTGATTTTAGTAATGTTCCTTGTGAAAACCTGCCAAAGCAAATGATTGCTGTCGAAGTGCAAACTGAACAGAAAGAAGACAGACCAAGGCAGATGATTTCGTCACAAGTTCAAACTGAACAGAAAGAAGAAGATATGCCAAAGCAGATGATTTCGTCCCAAGTTCAAACTGAACTGAAAGAATTCAAAGATGCCGAATCTGAAGTAGAACTAGACCGGGAGTTGGAGACAGATGTCAAATTAATCAATAGCGCAAAAGTAAACGAAAACACACAGAACTTAGAGCTTTTTACAAGTTCCGAAAAAGAAATTGACATGATCGTGCCTGTAGAATACATCTCCCCTGTGCAATATATTACTCCAATAACTATGGATGAAGTTACAGGCCAATCACAGATGCTTAGTCACAACGAAGATAGAATGTCTACTACATCACCAATAAGTCCAACTTCTCCAACAACTCATCATCAGTTAGGTGCTTCAGCTGCCGCAAAATCAAACTTGATTCAAAATTGGCAAAACAGTTGTCGTCGTCGTTCATCTCTTGCAAAGTCTCTAGATAATGCACAACTAACTCCACCGTCGACACCTTCTGGTGCTGTTCGCACTATGCAGGGTATTTTTGGAAATACTTTTATCAACAATGGAAACTCGCCAGTGAACGAAAGCTGTAATCTAACAAATGCATCTTTAGCATTGCGATTTTCCAGAATAAATCAGAAAATGTTACCACTGATGGTACACACCGGTACAGAAATGGAATCAGTAATATTAAAAGAAACGGCAACATCAATGTCTTCGGTATCATTCATCGACAAGGAAACATCTACACCACACATTCTTACAACTAACAAAGGAGTTTCTACAGATAACCTGGGAATGGTTGATAAATCAACTCTGACAGTTGTCGACGTGACAGCTAATTACAGAAATGTAACTTCATCACGGCGCTTGGTGACTGTCAGTAGAGGCACTTGCACGCCTAGGGCTATGTTTCCACTTGATGACAGAGCTACTTCGCCAGTAGTATGGACCGGTGGACAGCAGGGTCAGGGATTAATCAGGATGGCCGTACCGGGGGGTCAAGTTCAGGATTTTTCCGTAGCGGAAAGTCAACATGGAGAAAGTCAAAACCTAATCAAGGCTGGAACACAGAATCAAAACAATGATCTTTTAGCAGCGAATCAGGGATTAAAGATGATGGAATTACAAGCACAGCAAAGACAAGGTTTAGTTAAAATGGGAGCACCAACAGTTCCTTATCACAGTCTAGTAAGGATGGAGGTACAACCTGCACAAAATCAACTTCGACCTGGATTGCAAGCAAGTCAAGATCAGATATCAGTAACAATGATGCCACAAGGTAATCAAATAAGAGGTCAAATAAGAATGGAAGGGCAGTATGGTCAAACGCAGGGTTTAGTTAGGATGGCAGCACCAAACAATCAGGCACAAAATGTTGTCAGGATGGGAGCACAAAGCAATCAAGTAAAAGGTCTAGGTGGGCTAAGTACATGCATTGAACAAGGTCAAAACTCCGCTATGATGAGGGCTTCTGGAGATCAAACTCCACTTAGAATGACAACTCAAGCATTTCCAGAACAAACAGCACTTAGAATCAGAGCACCAATGGAACAACATCAAATTATTCCTAAAATGATAGCACAAGATAATCAGAGAGACAATATCACTAAAATAATGAATCCAATGGGACAGAACCAGAGTCCTATAAAACTGGGAGAGCCAATTGGTCAAACACAAGGTATAATCAGGACAGGAGTACAATCAAGTCAAGGTACTAGGATGGTCACACAACAAAGTCCTAGTCAGGTTCCAGCAAGAATGATAATGCCAATGAATCAATCTCAAGGACTACCTTTGATAAGACCACAAAGTAATCCTAATCAAAATCAAGGTATTCTGGGAGCACAGTCAACACAAAATCAAGCTCTCGTTAGAATGGCATCACAAGCAAGTCAAAATCAGAATGTAACCAAGATGGATATGCAAGCTGGATTTAATCAGGGTCTGGCTAGAATTGGAAATCAGGCAAATCAAAATCAGACACTCTCTAGGATGGGCACACCGACAGAAGGTCCAGTTAAAATTGTGCCACCAATAGAAATGGGTCAGAGTTTTAATAGATTGGAATCAGGAATTCACAATCAGAATATCAGGATTGGATTACCAACAGGACAAAGTCAGGGTCAAATAACTATGGGAGCACAAGCTGGTCAAAGTCAAGGTTTGGTTAAGATGGAGGCCCCAGTACACCAGAGTCAGTTTTCTAATTTATCAAATATTGTTTCAAACGGCCAAAACAAAACTGTATCAAATTTGTGATTGGTTATTTCTTTTCAACCATAATTTTAATTTGACGTGTTTTGCATAATTTATTCATAAAATTGTTTATGCTGACATACAATTTATTGTTAGAAATATGATTAGACAAAAAATTATAATTTCCTGCTAGATTTATAGCAATTGTGTTAAGATACATCTCAGATTTCATACTGAAGATCAGTATGAAATGTAGTGCATGAAATTGGTGTGTAAGTCTCTTCAATCTTTATTATTATGCAGTAGAAGTTACTATTAAAAGGTAATAATGGAAATAATGTCAGAGACTTTAAGATAATTTCAATAATCCAGTACTATATTTAAAAAATATCTGTATAGCATATACTAGGCTATTCAGATGCTTAATAACAGGGTATGCAGAATTGAACAATTTAAAATGTAAAGTTGTCACTACATTCAGTATTCATACAGCTAGAAAAACCATAACTGAAAAAACTCTATTGAATATGATTAAGAATAAAATTGAAGAGATTAAAATAAGAAACCTTTCGAAAAGCTCATGTGCAACATCAAACAGGTTACTGAAAAACTACAAAATTATTAGAGTAGGCCCTCAATCTATTAATAATTCCATAATGCAAAATCTATTTATATTTTAAGTTTATTGTTGTAAATCTAATTTTGTGAGTGCAGTTTGATCCCGTTTATGCTATTTTGTTGAAACCATTGTGTGCATGAAATATTGCATAAATTGCTGTTAAACTTTATAATGAACTTCAAAAGATGTTTTTGCAAAGTATATCACGATAAAGATTTGTTATTTTAAAATCATTGAGTTTTTTTGATATAAAAATTTATTAAATTAATTGTTACAATTCTCATTGTATATTTTTCTATATCAAGTCACATATTTATGCGCTCTAGTTATGAAAAGACTGCATCATATAGTTTACATTTAGTTGTTTAGAGTGTAAACAGTGTTATTTTTCTTCAACATTTACATTTATTTAAATTACTAATATAAAATAATCGTTTAAATATTTTATACAGCTTCATAATGTCGAGCTTTGAGGATTCAAATTACTCTATTTACTGACTTTAATCTAGAAGTAATGCTTCTTTTAAATTCATTGTTTTGTTTTAATATAAAACTAAAGTTTAATAAAGATTAAAAACAAACTGACAGTAAATTGTAGAATTTTATTCAATAACTAAGAGTATATTATAGAACATTTATGTCCAATTGCTACAATTGCTGAAAATGGTATACAAACTTTAAATTTATGCAAAGTATGTATTATTGTAATAATTTAAACAAGAAATATATGAGCCTAAAATTAAATGTTGATCAGATGAAACATCGACTAAATCAGTTATTAGAAAAAATTGAAAATTTTAAAATACAAGATGACAATAAACAGTCAACTTGCTCAAATATATAAAATTCTGCCACACTAAGTTTATAATGTTACATCAGCATAAATGGCTATGAATTATAAGTACAGGTATAAATTTTGTACTTATAAATTTATAAGTACAAGTGTCATGAATTACATTTTTTTTGATTTAATTTACACAAAACTAATATAATAAGTTTATATTTTGAAATAAAAAAGCATTAATATCAATATGAATAAAAAATGCACTATTAATAGCTGACTAAAAGTCTTTATCAAAAATTACTATCAAAGTGTCATGATTGTCATTTTAAAACATACAAAGGATAAAATATTGATTTACTGTGAAAACAAGTGGAAAGTGTTTCATCGTTCAAGTTTATTCGCTTTCTAGTGTCTTCTAAAATGTCATTGATATCATCTGTAGTAACAGAACATATACTTTGATGAGCCATTCTCATTGCTTCTCCCTGCATTAGAAATCTACACTAAATCAAACTGATCCAATAAATCGTAAGTTCATTCATTAAATATATACAATATATAATATGATTTCAACTTGTAGCAAAATAATAATAAAGTAAAATATACAATTATATAGAAATAAGTTTCTACTACAATATTCAATAATAGAATATCAAAAATTACATTTTATAAGAATAACAAAAGTTAAATAACAAAAAATAATATTGCAAATTGAGCAATATAGCATCATAATTGATATTGAATAATATTTGATCGTTATTTAGTAATTTCAATAAATTACTTGTTTGTTTATATTATAAATATCTTTCTATAAAGACTGAATTCTTTGATGCGACATAATATTTCTTTCTAAAAATTGAAAAAAGTCCGTTTATGAAAAGTTTCTAGATAATAAACTATTTAGCCATCAACAAATAATTAATTTTATACATCAATAAAGATACAAAGATGCAACTTATACCTGAAGAAACTGTTTTAAAGCGGTAGGTCTAGTTTTAGCTAAGCTACAAGTTGAGTTTTGATGGACTGCAGAAAGCACTTCTTTAAGTTCAGCGATATTATAATTATTAACTAATGTAGTGACAGCACAAAGCTCCAAAATCATTTCGTTTGATTGTTCATCTTTTAAACAACAAATATAAATATTGTAATAACATTAAATTAAGTTATTGTTTTGAAAAATAACTCTTTAAATAATTTTAAATTTATAAATAATGTTGTGAGATCACTAGACTCAAAACACAGTTTACTATATATTTCTTGTCTCAAAATGATGATGCAAGCACATAAGCAAAAACAAACTTTTAATCTTAATGGAATTTATCTACAAAGAATGAAATAACCACTACACAAAATCAGTGTTATAAACCAGGTGCGTAATCATGAGCGCGGGCAGAGGGGGGCAAACCGGGCGGGGCACCACCTGGATTTTGGAAAAAAAAATTTTTATTATTAATAATTTTTTTTGCTATAATATAGCCAAAAAGATTATTAATAATAATGAAGATAAAAATTAAATTCTTTTTAACAAAATTAAATTTTTTAATCTTTAATACAAAGCGTTTCACAACTTCTTCAACAAAATCAGTCCTATAGTGCAGACAAGCGTTCATCACTCATGGTAGACCTCAACCATGTTTTGACACGTTGAAGGGTGCTGAAAGATCTCTCAATTGTACAAGTCGTCACAGGCACTGATAGGCATATGCACAGCGCATTATGAACTGACAGATAAAATGTGTCCGCATGTTTAAGTAGTTCAACGAAGTCCAGTGAACCAGCCTTAATGGTGTTAGTTGAAATGAACATTTTAAAATTCTTACCAACATCTTGCTTCAGCTAAGAAATTGTCAAGTAGATTTCCATGCACGTTTTGTATGATTTTTTGCAATTTCAATGTACTCAATTAGTGATAGAGTTTTGAAGTTTTTCGGATGCAAGAAAAACAAATCAAAGACACAGGAATTTTTTCCCAAAAACGATATTCAAACGCTGCTATTAGCGAATCAAGATATGGCACAAAAACAGTTCTTCGAAAATGCTCTTCTGGTGTGTCTGCAGGAGTACGGTATTTGTTCGATGTTTCTCCCGCTATGCTAAGCGTGGACAAGTTAATTCTACATTACTTATTCATCGCTTACTTATTCATCAGCATCCAATTCCGCCAGCTCGAAGATGAAGCTGAATTCCTGCACATGAAATTTTCCTGATGGATTTGAACTTTTTCTTTCAAGTACTTGATATGTTTTAATGCTGAATGCAAGTCTAAGTCTTACTGCTGCAGCTGATTAGAGATAGGTTCAAGCTGGGCAGAATATCCGGCAATGACTCCAAGGCAAATAATACAAATTGGCCATTGCGCTGCATAAAGCAACTGAAAAGATGGACTGCTGGTCAAATTAGTTCATGTTTTAGACTGTGTTTTCAGAGAGTTCATGATAATCAGATAATTCTCGGAAAAGATTCGGATGTTTTCCTATTTTACTGACCCTCTGGAAAAAAAATTTTTTTGCCCCCCCCTGAAAAAATCCTGGCAGCGCCCATGTGCGTAATCACAATATTATTGGGTTTTCTCAAAACGAGCACAAGTAAAACTTACCAAACTTGATCAGTCAAAAAACAAATATAACCAAAAATAAATATAAAAATATCGGTAATGTAATTAACACAAGTTAAATCAAAAAAATTCTGCATTCAAAAATACAGAACAGTTTTCATAATATCCATAAGTATAAAGTAAGATAAATAAAGATAAGAATGGTAGTAAATAAAGTATATAATTACCATTAATTAACTGTCTGATTTTGAATCCGTTGTTAATAAGTCGATCATCGGTAAAATATAAGTAAGGATCGGTTGGATTGATAGCTGACTTGGACATGGAAAGTAAAGTGGGCAGATGATAATCCAACGATCTAAAAGCAAAAACATGATGCTGTAATACAAATAGCAAAAGATTAAAACAAATACGATATTAAACTCTTTTTATTATCGCAGGGATTAGAAATATAGCAAATATATTGGAATTTAGATAAAGTTTTAAATTAACTACAAAATACTTTAGATTATAATTTTTTTAACACGGATTCTATATTCTATAGCGAAAAATGTATACTATCAAGATTACAGAAATAAAGATCAAGTACTGTTATCCACCTATTTTGTAATTTGATTTTTCCTTTATTCAGTATTGTCAAATTTCGAAGAAATGAATATATTCAACAAGGATCATTCCAGTGAAATATTATAAAAAAAACCTAAACAAACTAATACAAAATGTAATATACTAAGAAACAAACTTGTGATTAAGAGGTATGGGAATGGATAAAGTTTCAACAGGAAATCTATGATTTTCCATAAGGCTTTCGTATATAATCTGTTCCCTCGCTCTCTTTGAATGAAACAAAAGTATATTATTACCATGTAAACACAACCCCATGTTGTGTTCTTTTATAATACCGACTAATTGCAATCCAGCAGTGAAACAAGCTGGGTCATTTCTAAATTGAAAATAAAATAGAATGTTCATGAATTATAAAATTTGAATTTCTAACAATGTTATGAATTATAAAATTTTATTATAATATTCCTAAATTAGAACTGAATAAGTTCGATTATAGAACATTGATATGTGATTATTATTATTAACACATTACTAATAAATTCAGATTTTAATTTTTAAATGATTATTAAAGTTTTGAAAATCTAGATAAAATAGATAACTTAAAATTTCCTAGCCCAACTAACGAGCTTTAAATATGATTCAATTATATAACAACATTACATCAGCCCATGACAAAAGTCAGAAAATTTTGTAAACTGAGTGTGCACAAACAAACTGATTCGTGAACGCGTGATTGTAATAACATTCAACTAGATAATTTTCCTTTATGACTGTCAGAATAACCATACAGGACTTAACATTTGATCTATCAAAGATCATAAATACCTCGTACGTCTTTGTTGTGAAAGACGAGCCTTAAGTTTTGACAGAGAAAATATCATCTTTGCGCTTGGTTTTGTATGTAAGGAAATCTTATCCTTTGTTGCTACTATAGGATTCTTTTTAGAACAGGACTGTGTGAGTAACAGTCGATCAATACACAAACTTCTCATTCCCTGTTAACACGACATTTTTATGACATATAGACATGAAATTTTACGACATTTGTTTGCATATTGTAAACAATTTAAACTTATATACTTGGCAATATAAACTGACTATTTAATAACAAATATTGATATAAAGCACCAATATTCAATAATAATGAAGAAAGTAATCAAAGATTATAAGATTACGATGAGAGATGTTGACATCAAAGTTGTGAATATTGCATATAATCCAAAAGATGAATGACCTGTTAAAATTACAATGGATAATCTTTCTTTTAAAACTGAATGATTAAGCATACATTGCTTGATCCGATTGTTCATTTACAAAAATGTATTTTCAATACAAGCAAATATAGAGCACATTTATTACACAGAACTCATAAAATTAAAAGTTATAAACCTTATTTTCAGTTTTACTTTTCTTTGCAACATACCCAGTATCTTTTCTATCTTCTGATTTTCTTCGTTTAGTGCTGAAATAAATCATAAAATCAATTAATACTTAAAAACATAACTATTTATACGAAATATCTTATAAACTAATCCTTCAAATTATATTTTCCATTTTGTATCAAATTAAACTATTATAAATGCTGCAAAACTGATTTGAAAATTAAATATAATATCTCAATAAATAAAAATGCCCGCTTTAAAAGATATTAAATTATAATTACCTTAGGGCATATGACACAATAATAAAAAATATAATGGAATAAAATAAAAGAATCAAAAGATCTGCTTACTCTACTGGTTTATCAATGTTCGTTACTTTTGTAACTTGTCCAATTCCAGTGAACATTTTAACACCAGGCTGGCAAAACAAAATTTTTAAATGTGTACAACCAAGCACTTTTGTTTTATAATACAGTCCACTAATTTAATCCAACTTCAGAACCGTTTGTGAAAAGCGTATAAACTGAAAACAGATTCTAATATGACAAGAAATTCATAAAGTTAAATTTTTTTATACAAACCTCAATAAATTTCCCATTACTGTCTGATACCGATTGCCCTTTAGACCAAACTTCTGCATTGCCAATGCAAGATTGATCACAATCTGCTTCATTACTAAACTCAAACTGTTGGCAAAGTGCAATGTCACTACTTAAAGACACATCAAAATTTACATCAGTGCTGCATTTAGAACAATCATCGCTATTTTCGACTATGCAAATGTCTGACTGATTAATATCAAGAAACTCTTCACAAGAACTAGAAAGAAGATCTTTCCCTCCGATGATTTCACTCTTATTTAGGAAATCAGCAAGTTCATTATCTGAGATTGAGTCACAAGAGAGAGGAAGAAGAGAAGATTCGACGGAGAGAAAATTTGAAACATCGGAAAGTTGAGAATTCGACTTTGTTGAGTCTGTTTCTATTAAATTAGATTCTTTACTGTCTAAAATGAACAAAATGTTCAGATAACATTACTCTACAATCCAAAATAACGCACATTATAATATTGCCAAATATATAACATAATATCGACGGTATCAATAATACAATGTAGAAAATATTGATCATAACAATGCCATGCATATAGTTATTTTCATATATAGAAATTAAAGAAGATATACAATTATTATTTAATGTTGCTGCTCAGGCAAACCAACTGATCAAAAGACCATGAAGGGAATATCAATGTGTGAAAATAAACGGTGTATGGAATATTTTATTTTTGCAAGCAGGAATAAAGCTATAAATTAAAATAATACACACTTAAAAAGTATTATGCTCATTATGATATAGTCGCCTACTATAACTTAATCACACCTATATATAATTCAGATATAATAATATCATTAATAATATTATATGATATTATATTTGAATAAGCATTCAAATATTAATACATTAAAATCAATCACCAAACTGGTAAATGCTATAAATAATCAGAATTTCGTAAAAAACAACCTTTAATCTTTTTTGTGGCTGCCGCAGCAGTCAAAACATTTTCACTTTTTTGCTGTGCCATTTGTGATTTATTTTCTTTCTCAGAGTTTAAGGGACCGTATACTTCGACTAAAATTTCTCGCAGAAAATCTAACACCTGCGACTGCAATAAAATTAAATAAAATTATATAATCTCAAACTACTTCCATATGAAATAATTTAAATCAGTCCAGTAGGGTAACCTTAATTCAGGCGATTTGTGAATTATATAATTAATTAATCAAAAAATGATTTAATCATATACAGTATCAGTAATATTCAATCATTAATAAGAAAGTCAGCAATGATATTAATCAATGAGTTTGATAGTTGAATACTTAACACATTGCCCACTGTCCAGTGATACGTCAGTAGCTCAATAATAGGCGATCTCATAATGTAATGGCTGCAATACTTATGAATTGATTTATTTTATATAATAACAAATTTAAAATATTGAAATATCTTGACAAATACCTTTATAAAGAAGCACAATGAAAATATATAAATAAAATCATTGACATGAAGCAACTAACTTCACTACGCAGTAAAACTCTGCATTTATTTGGTTCTAAATTTACATCAACATCAGATGGTTGCACGGTGAGATGAAGAAATGTCATAGGAAACTTGTCAGAACTTCCACTGGCATGATTATAGAAGTCCTTTAGCAACTGATCACGGAAATAAAGAACAAAAAACAAGAACTCATCATATCTTGTAGACAGAATGCATGAAACTGAACTGAGATTTGTCAGGTTTTAGATTTACGCGAGATAAAATTTCTTTAAAACTATGAAATAATTAAAAGAAACATTTTGTAAAATAAAAACTATCAGTAACTAAGTTATAGCATATATCAAAAGCTATAAGAAGCACATTCTAAAAGCTATACATAAAAGCACATTCTAAAAGCTATACATAAAAGCACATTCTAAAAGCTATACATAAAAG
>JAQIXG010001910.1:0-19614 GCA_034700105.1 Oconnorella tubifera | reverse complement strand
TTTAGTGATCGGTGATCAGTGATCAGTCACTTTAGTGATCGGTGATCAGTGATCAGTCACTTTAGTGATCGGTGATCGATCAGTGATCAGTCACTTTAGTGATCGGTGATCAGTGATCAGTCACTTTAGTGATCGGTGATCAGTGATCAGTCACTTTAGTGATCAGTCACTTTAGTGATCGGTGATCAGTGATCAGTCACTGAATTTGAGAAATATTTGTTTGATGCAATAAAATGATTGTTAATTTGAACTGAATTTTGACTGATTAATGTTAAGCTGATCTTTGCTGTGAAAGGTTGGTGCTTAACTTCATGTTTGTGCTTAAGTGCTTAACACATAAGCACAGCTTAGGCACTGCTGTGCCTAATTGCTAAGCGCAGCAGTACTTAAGTTATTAACACTCAATGTAGGTGCTTAAGTTAATTATTTATGGTGTTAATTTCAGTGCTTAACTTGGGTACCTAACGTTAGCTTCTTAACTTCTTAATGTAACTTAACAGTAAAAAAAAGAACAAGTTACATTCAGTTACATTACATAACTTCTTAACTTGACTAACATTATTTAACTGTTTTACTCGAATTAGATGCTTAATTTGAAGAGTTCATTTTTATCTCGACAAGTTCTTTGTATTTATATCAAAGATGTAACTATTGAATTAACTATATTAAAGCAAAACACATAGTGATCATGTTTTTCGATAATAGAAAAGTTTCATAATGAATCGTATTAAATTTAGATTTTAAAGTTTGCGTATGGATTGCTTAAAAGATTAAAACTCAATGTAAAATCTCGTATCTATTTAAAAGCTCTTTGAAAGATTTTTGTTTTATCTTAAAACTGTTCTAAATAGAATAAATAACCGATTAGAAGTTGCAAAATATATTTTATGAAGTGTCTTTAAATATACTTTTAGAGCTCTAAAGTTGTAGATTGAAATCTTATTAGCACACCTTTTTAAAGCGATCGTCTTGTTTATCAAATTGTAACAAATTATAACAAAATCACTTTATTACACTCGTTTATAAAATGCCATATAAACATTTTATATACTAAAAAATAAAAAACTTTCTTAAAAGAAAAACTCGCATATCGTATAATACAAAACTGAGATAACTATGATAATAACACAGATGTATAAAATTCAAGTTATAAAATGTAGTTTATGTAAAAAAGTCTTTTAAATTGATAATATCTGTTTGCACAGTCAAAGGCACATCATAAAGAAACGAAAAATGAAAAAACCATTACGTGAAAGTTTATGAATTTCAAGTTATTATAATTAAAGGCACACATTTCAAACTTATTAAATTCTTAAAGCTAAATTGAAGCTTTGATTCAAACGAGGGTATTAAATGTACATTTATTCCATTAATTACATCAAATCATGTAGGCCTATAATTAGGTAAGATAAAGATCTTTTTGCAAAAAAATATTGATATATATTTTTCTTTCAGCAAAAAAAAAATTTAGAATAAACAAAAAAACAGAAATATCGGCTATCTATTGATTGTCCGGTTCAAAACTGGACACCTGGTAACACTAGTTATCAAACGAGAAAATCTATTTCATTACCCGATCCACTAGATTATAATTTACATTTAAAAAGGTTCAAATTATAAAAAAATACGCATTAATACGTAAAACTTATGAGATTTTTATTTGGGTATCACAGCCTCGCAATCCTGCAATCGATGGCACAATAGGTTTATTACAAACTACAGAGTTATATATTAATGAGGTTTAGTTGCTTGATGGTCGGCATATTGGTTTCTAGAACACTTAAAAAATATAAACTTTTAATTTATTTTTTAAGTTTATTTCCACACAAACGCATTACCAACATATAACTAAATAACATCAATAATCATACTTGATTTGTTAATAAAATACAATCTTAAACAAAAACACACATAATTTGTTAACGAAACGATGCACAAAATAGCACACTGAACTAAAATTCATTAAAACTAAAACTAACTCGCAACGCGATTAGTTTAAAAAGATGCCCAAAATGCAACTGGCAAAATAAAACATGAACTAAAATAACACAGTTTGTGTAAAATACAGAATTGTTGCTGTGTTGTCAATTCTATTATGCAATAAATGATTAAAAAAAATGAAGTTACCAACAAAAGTCAATCTTTTGTAGTTTTTATATAGTAACGGATATAATAATGTTATCTAATCTCATTATTAGAGCTTAATAGCAACTAGTTGAAGCACAAAATTATTTTATTTTACGATTTATATATGATCATTTTATGATTTTAAAAAGGTAGCTGATAAACTAAAATAAATCACAATTAAGATAAGGCACGATTTATTACATGCACAGCATTTAATTCAAAGAAACTCACAAATTAAACTCTACAAATTGACAGAGTTGGAAAATCAACAAAATTAAAATTCGAATATAAAACTTATCACAATATTAAACTCTAATATAAAACTGATAGTATGAGAAGAAAGCATCTTAAAATGAATATTGCTCGTAATATCAATCACATAAAATAAGACTTCATTTAATCTAAAGGCACTGGATGAAAACTATCGTAAATAAAAATAAAATAAAAACACCTTTTTTATTCGTCATCAGCGATGTATAATTTCAGTGATGAATCTAAAATTATATTCTCGAACTTATCAGCAGCCCTATCTGAAGAATTGACCATCTCATCCACTGAAGTAGATCTACCTTGCAAAATTGTTACAAAATCAGATTTAGAGACACCACTATTTAATGCATCAACATTAGATATATTCGATTCTTCTTTATTAATTTCAGCATTTATAGAGCATAAATTATTACAATTTGAGACTTTTGCACCGTCATAATGCCAATTGTTTTCTGACCCATTACAACAAGACACATCAGATAATTCTTTATTTTTATTATTTTCTGTAATTTCTCTATTTTTCGATACTGGCTTCAACGAGTTTAAATTGACATCAGAAGATGCAATGTTGATCAATTTTGTATCAAAACTATAATCAAGCGAATCTTTAACGCAGTCGTTTGCATCTGATAAACCCATTTTGATACTGCTATTTGATGATAGATTTAAAGTATCATCAATATCATTACTTTTAATTGTAATATCACCCTGTAGACTACGTGATATATCAATATTTGATACGATTTTCAAATCATTTCTACTATCAATAATACCTTGAGCTACATTCTTTGTTATTCTACCTGCAATATCCGACATTAAATCCGCATCCTGTTTGCATCTAACATCCTTACTCGCACTCATTTTTTCCGCTTGAGCGTAATCATTACTCAAATTCCTGATTAAATTCGTTGTATTAATAATATCTGCCTCAAAATTACCTTCTTTATCATCAACAGATGTTACCTCTGTAATATTATTCTCCTCTTCAATCGGTTTTATTTCAATAATCGATGCAACCTCTATAACGTTATCCTGGTAATTATTCTTATCTATATTTATAACTTCATCTTTAACATCATTAGAAACCTTCGTATTTCCAACAACCTTTATTTCCTGCGCACGAATAAAACTCACCACGCTATCCTGATGTTTCCTCTCAGTACAATGTTGCTTGTACTCATTAATCGTACTATAACACGCTTTACAAGCGGAACATTCATACTGCATTTGTTCCAGTTTTAAAATACCATATTCCGATCGATTCGATCCGTGTAAACACGATACTTGATGCAAAACGCAATCGTCACGTCGAGGATACACTACGCTGCATTTCTTACAAATGTGACCGACATCGATGAACGATTTACGCGCGCAAAGTTTGTCGCTGGAAGAAACGGTCTTTTTGAGATCGGAGAAAGAGAGACAATCCTGTGTGTAATAGGTTATGACGCATGTCTTGTCTCTGACTTTGTCTTCGACGCGACGGATGGCTTCGGGAGGGATTTGAAGCATCGAGAGCTGGATGCCGAACGATGCCGGATCATATAATAAACCTGGAGAAATATTTACAAATGTTAGGTTAGTTAAAAAGTAAGATTAAAAAATAATAAATACATCAATAATTTACAATAAAAAGGTGTTCTTTTACATATTTTACAAGCGTAGAAGTTTCTTGTAGTTATCTGCAAATATTAGATTAGAATATAAAACATAAAAAGTATAATAATTATAAACCTGGCAACATATTTTGAGACAAGAAGGGATCGGCGTGGGGAGAATAGAACCCACCCATCCCTCCTGGATACATGTAAGGAATCATCCCATTGAGGACTTCATTCAAAGATCCGGGGGGATACAAAAGTTGAGAGGTGGAGGATGGGATTTGAATGCCCCCAGTAGAAGAGTTTGCATTTTTTGTACTAATAGAAGAATGTTCTGTGATAAGAAAAATTCATGCTAATTATCATATAAATTGCATCTTACGATATATAAATATCAGTATATAATTATATTTTATAATATAAATGTAGTGATGTATAAATAATATATTACATTTAAGTAAAACAAAAGAAAGATAATAATTCTAATTGAATCGTACATTAACCAGTGCAGAATATCAAATAAAAATACATTTTGTTTAAAATACAACACAATGGCATATAAAATGACATATTACGCTTAAATGACAGAAATTGAATCGATCCATTTTTGAAATTGATTTAAAATGTTTGATTATGAATTGCAATATAAAATAACAGTTAGAATAAAAGCTGCATTTTCTCAATTCTCTGGCTAACAGCATTAAATTGACAAATTATTTTATATTGCATGAGAAATAAATGATTATGATTTAATTTCAGTTTTTATTGACAGTAAATCTTAATAAAAAACTGACTGAATATCTACCTTTTCTAATTCTTCTGCGTTTTGCTGATCGACTTTCACCTTCATACGAACTTTGGCTTGCAAATTCTAGCAATTAAAATAATCATTGTATGTTTTCTTAGTTTCCAAATATACATCAAGATAAAATAAGATAGACAATAATTACTTAAAAACTGATAATAAAAAAATATATAATAAATGATAAAAATATATAATGAGATGAATTATAGTGTACTTTCACTGACATAGTTTATAATGATAAATGAATCACACCGTAAAACAATAAAGGGGTGATAAAAATATAATGATAATGTAGAATGATATAAAGAAAAATAGTACTTCTGAAATACATTACACTATAAAATGAAATACTACATTTTGTAAATAATAGATACATTTAAACAGAAAAGTAAAACTTCAGCACTATAAATCGAGTCCCACAGCACAACCTTGAATTTATTGAATTGTCAATTATACATATGCTTATTTGATCGGATAAACGTGTAAATGTATCAAAACTTTAAACTAAATTAGAAATATTTACTTTGCGACTCGATAGGAGTGCTGTTAAAAGACCTCTCCCCTTCACTTATCATCATCATCGGCGATCCTGAGCACAACTCTTGACTCATAACAGCACTCTTGACTTTGTTGAGATGGTCCCTTGTGTAGATATGATCTTGTTGTGTAAGCTGAGCTGTGTACAGTGTGCCACATAGGAGACATTTCTCATCAGTCGATGAAATCAGTAATGAGGTGCTGTCACCCAGAGGTTTGCATCGGATCTCCATCCCTTTCTTTTCCTTGGCTCGTGCGTTTTGAAACCAAACCTAGAGAAATATGTTTTAAAAAGGTTTTGAAACAACCCTATAAAAAATATATCTGACAATTAGGGCTTCGAATCTGAAAGAGATATGATTTTGAATCTAGTGTTAAGTGATTTGATTTACAGTGAAAGGTGCCAATTGTTGGTTGGGTGAAATTGGTTACGTAAATAAATCTGCATTAATTTATATAACAATATCTTTTAAATATATCAACTGAAAGAGTTTAAAATATCTGAAATAAACACATTAAAATATCTTAAATTTATGACCACTCCTAGTAGTAAAAATCTAATGACTAAAATTTATAAACTGAGTAATATCTCCCATAACTAATAAAGTTTATTATAATTTATAATCTCTTTAATATTTGATATTTAATATTAAATACACAATATTTAAAACAAAAAATTTAATGCAAAAAAAAATAATATTTAACATTTATAATCTCTTTTTCATTAAATAATACAGTTAAAATTTCTAATCTCTAGCAATACAAACCCTACTACCTGTACCACGCGTCTTGGCAGACAAAGTTCTCTTCCCAAAGTCTCACACTCAGATATCGATGGCATCTTACTATCCATAAACAATGCCTTCATGACTTCTATCTGTAAATCAGACATCTGGGTCCTGTACCTCTTACTTCCATACATTCCCTGACTTCCTTTAAATCCAGATCTTACTTCCCCATTCTCTTGAACGCTGTACAGCGAATCTGTATCGTTTTCCGAATAAGTTTCGGAATCGTCAAAATTTTGCTGACGAGAAATGTTACTGCTTTCTTTGTTTACGTCGGTGATACCGCGAGAGGTAACGCTGAGATCGAGGGGGGAATCGTTTGAGAAAGATTTGGTAGATTGGGAGAGGGAGTAGGAAGATGAGGAGGTGTGGGATGATTTCATTTGTACCCCTCCCATTGTCATTGTGCTGATATCCTATGATGAAACAGATAGGCATATATGCTAATTATCAACTTTGAATTAATACAAATTAACAATTATATTGTCATAATAACACAGTAAGAGATCAAATATAAAAATTGGTATACTATTATAACTAAAAATTATTATTGATTATAATTATTGATTATAATTATTATTGTCATAATAACACGGTAATGTAATAAGCACACTATGCTAAATAATACTAATTAAGTATAAAAGAAGCACACTATTTTATTTATGTTGAAATTGAATATCTTCAATGAACATTAAAAATGTAATACATATAAATCTTTTAAAATAAGTATAACAATAATATTTTTGCATCAATTATATAATCTCTAACCTGGATATACTTTAGTATTGAATCAGAATATAATCTCTGCGCATCCACCTGCCCTAGCATCCCTAAATCCTCCCCTCCAACCTTACCCCCGTCAAGTTTCACCATCAACCCATCTTCCAACTTTTGCCTTTTTGAATCTCCACCATCCACCAATCCATCCACTTTATCCGGATGTGCCGAACTCGCATGATTCCTCAACGAACTTTTATGCCTAAATCCTGCATTGCAACGTGGACAAAAATAACGTTTTTCCTTCCTATGTCCAGGACTATCCTTATCCCTCCCGTAACCCTCCCTTTTCCTCTCTCTCGCTCGAGTGTTCTGAAACCAGAGCTGAACTACGGACTTGTTCAGATCGACTGTCTTGGAAATTTCGTCAAGTTCAATGGAATTTGGAAAAGAGGTCAATCTGTATCGATCGTAAAGATACTGGAGTTGTTCCGGACGAATTGTCGTATGGATTTTACGTGCTTCAACTTCATCAACATCCTCTGTGATTCCCTCATAATCATCGTCAAACAATTCCCTTGTGGAATCCATCGGAAATCTAGCATCTTTCGCGGAAATACCAGCGGAAACATTCCCCCGTTTGCTTAGATTTTCAATTCCTGATTTATTATCATCTTCACTGTATTTTTGTGTTAGAACGGGAGAAATTGCTGCGTTCAATCTCAAATCAAATGGATTTTTAACACCCGCAATTTCGCCGATCCTACTCGAATCGCTGTCTTTACACATCAATTCCCTCTCATGCAATCTTCGAGTTTTCTGTCTCGCGTTCTGGAACCATATCGCGATAACGCGTTGATTAAGATCCAACTTTTCCGCTAAAGAATTCAATTCACTCTCTGAAGGGTAGGTGTTATTTGAAAAGAACTCCTGAAGTTCCTCAACTTGCTGCTCGCTGAACCGCGTACGACTCATACGTCGTTCCGCTTCAGTGGTTCCCGGGGGAAAATTCCCACTGCTGGAACTGCTGGCACTGCTGCAAGTGCTAGCTGCGTGTGATGCGCCGCTTTGCTTCAAGCCGTTAATCGCAAGCTGGAAAGCAAAATTGGAAAAATGCGATAAGCCGTTTGGTTCGTTTAATTTCTGATTGAAATTCCCTGGCCAAGTATTTATTATATCTGGCGTTATATTCAACTTATTCCAACCAGAAGTTGCATTTCTTTCTAATAAACTTCCATTCTGATTCACAACATCAGACTTCACCTGACTCGATCTTGCTTCCAATTTCTCGCTTACTTTATCCTTAACCATTTCGATCTCAGTTGATTCTGTTTTAATCTTACCCGATAGATTCGCCGAAAGACGACCATTTTTCTCGTAATCTTCCATATTGAGCGTCGTCGAAGGAGGAATACTGAAATTATATGGAGAATCTTTATTACGCTGACGTTCCTTAAATAACGTATTCCGGAACCAGTGCTTGATGACTTTCTGGGGAAGTGAAGTCTTATCTGACATCTCCCTAATCTGGTCCTCCCCCGGAGAGTTGTTGATATCAAAATGCGCGCGAAGGATCACAAGCTGCTCCTCATTGATTCTTGTCCGTCCAGATTTCAGATGACTCAGTGAATTCATCACCGGAGCAGTTGACATTTTCTGGGAAGCAATCGATGTCGTAACTATTGGAGTAGATTGTTGGAGTATCCGTAGTGAGTTGGGATCGTATCCCGAGAAAGAACCACCTTGATTTGGGATGGGGAAGAAGTCTTGAGGGGACTGCATCATCATGGACATCATGTGAGGAGGTAGCATTCCCATACTCATCAGCATTGGCATCTGAAGCATTTGGGCTGCCTGGCTGGGAGTCAGGGGTGGAGGAAAGTTCAAAATATTCTCCCCGGTACTCCTTGGAACCCTATTCATAAAATCATGAAGTTCTTTTTTATCGAGTTTTAATTTCTCGCAAGATTCTGAAATCTTTGGCTGGGCGGTTGTTAATTTTTGCTCATTTCTTACGCGATACGCTTCTTTCAGAGCATCAGCAAATTCTGACACTTTATCATGCGCAACGCAAAGTTTATGAACCTCTTCTTCGTGCGCTTTTAACACAAAAACGCTCGAAAACTGCTTAGTGCAGAGAGCACAAACACTTTTCTGAAGTTCCGGTAAATTTGGAAGAGTTGTAGAAACTTCTGGTTTCTGGATCTCAGACTGGGTAGTATTTACGCAATCTTCGTTTGATTTCAAATCAGTTTCTTCAACGGGCTTTTTAGTTTTATGTCGGCTTTCATTATACTGCATTACACATTCAAAACCTACGTTTTCAAGACATTTCAAAAGAGTGTTCTGATTTATCTTTCCACTGTATTCAAACTTTCGAGAAGTGGCTGGTATCACTGACTGGGTAGGAATTTGCCTGGTTTCCTCCTGACCTATTTGAACTACATCATTTTTCTGCACATAAATGTTTTTATCTGAATCTCTGACATCAGTTAGATTATTCTCTATTTTAACATCCTGTTGCTTGGATATTTTCTTATCCAATGCAACCGGACTTTCCATTTTATTAGGTCCCGAAGTTATCCTTGCATCCAGAGGTTGGTAAATACCGGGGGATGGGAATCCTAAATTCCCCGGATATCCGACACCTGGAATCATCGGAGCAAAATGAAATGGCATAGATGTTGGAGAAAGAACTGTACCAGGAGGTCCCCCAACTTGCGACAGAAACTGAGTTCGCATTCGCAGAAAATTATTAATGTAATTCATTTGTTCTGTATTCATAGCTGGAATTGCAAGATTCTGCTCTGGATTCCCTTTTGATATATGAGAAGACGTTGGAAAGAATGTCTGGCAAGCAAGTTGTTGTTTGGCGCTTCTTGTTTGATGCTGAACTGATTTAAAATGAGTCAGTAATTGGTGCTTGAGACTGTAGCACACTTTACAGAGATCGCATCGAAAAGGGCGACCCGCTGATGACATCGAATCGTATTTCTGCGGTGAATTTGAAATGGTATTTTTACTTCCTCTTGATGCTACTTGTAATCCAGCAGAAGAAACAGATTTCACCGACATTGTAGGTAGAGAGGCTGATAATAAAAGAGAAGGGAAGGATTCAAGTAGTGGCTTCTCAGTGGATGAAAATCCTAATCGTAATTTCTGTTGGGTAGCGATGTGAGAGGCGCTTTTATAGTGAGCAATCAATGTTCCGAGATCATTGAAAGAAGCGGAGCAGGGACCACATTTGAAAGGGTTACCAGTAGATCCTTGCTGCCCTTTTGATAAAACAGTGTTGGAAACACTGGAGCGATTATTTGAAGAAGTTGATTTTTCTTTAGAAGGAGTTGAAATGACAACATTGATTTTATTAGACACGTCTTTATCACAGTTAAATGAGATCTTACGTACGTTATCATTCTTATCTTTTTGTCCATCGTGCAGTTCACAAGACGTATCTTTCTCGTATTTATCAATCACTCGGGGATTCGAATTCTCATCCAATTTTGTTGAAATTGTAGTCTCTTTATTCCGAATATCATCAAAGGAACTTAGATTCGGTATTTTATGATTTTTTATCAAGTCTGGTTGGAACTTTGTCGCGTTATGAAGACCAGATGCTCCGAGAAGAGCGAGAGAGGACGCAGCAGCGGAAAGTTTACGTCTATAATAACTGTCGTCATCTTGTTTTGTGACATCATTTTCTTCAAAAACGTCACCACCTATGCTAGTAGAACTAAACAATTCACTATTTGTAGAACAATTATCTTCAACTTTGACCTTTACACTTCCGGTAGAATTTGTACGTGGATGGATGGTTGATGTGTGGGTTATATCCTGAATTTTGTTTTCAGATAGAAAGGATGGGTTTGGATGTTTTGTTGGGTTGTTTGTCTGATGGTTGCTGCGATCAAAAAGGATCATAAGATTATCGAGAGTTTCTTGTTTTACGCAGTGAGTCTGAAATAAGTAAAGAAATACTTACAGAACTTTTTTATTTTTGTCTAAAATTTCTTCACAATATATTTTCTCTATACTCGATTGCATGTGACATCTTACATTTTACAATATATCTTTCATATTAGTTTTACACACAAATATGTTGTTCAATACATTGACCTATGGAGATTAATAATAACATATGACAATTACTTTAATTGATATTATCTGTGATAAATTTATAAATGGACGTCATTTAATTTTTTTGGGGGGGTAAAGTTTTTCTAAATACCACTAAATGTTACTAAATATCACTAAAGGTGATGCCTTGACTTTCAAACTATGCTTACAACTTTTATTTCCTAGGAAAGGCGGGTGGTCAAACATATTGAACAAAATTCACACAAATCCATGCTAAAAAAATCATTTACAAAATTTGAAAAGGGCAAATACCCCATGTGTCCCCCCCCTGATTTTTAATGTTCTTACTTGTGTAAGATGTACTTTGAGTTGTTCACGATCAGTCACGGGTTCCATACAAAGCAAACAGCTGAGCTCTGAACAAATCCTTGCTACAGTATCTGACGCAGCCGTGACGTCACTACAGCCAGACGACACAGTCTCCTCTGTCATAACTGCCTCCTTTGTTGGTGACGTCATGATGACATTATAAGAATCAATTCAATTGTCATCATTATGACTTTATAGCTATATTGAATAGAGAAATGACAGATTTTATTCTATTTTGTCAATATAATCACAGTTTAATGATCATATCAATAAAGTTTGGGAAAGATTTATAAAAATAAAACAACTTTAATGTTCAACTTGATAAACAGTGATGAATTTTAGATTATCAGTGCTAAATTTGATAAAAAATTGATGATATTAAATTATCGATAATAAATCAGTAGTTGCTAGTAAGAAATTTTCTCAAAAACTAAAAATACGTGACATTTATTCATGTATTCAGTTCACAATACAAAATAGATTCAAATATCAAGACAAGAAATATATCAAAGTACAAATATACCTAAGTAAAGAATGATTCTATCTACAATCAAATGTGTTGTAATAATTAATGAAATAAAATCCAATAACAGTCATTGTTCAGAATCACAAGATATAAATTCTTAATTACAAACTTCATAACAAGACTTGGTATTAATTTCAAATAAACACTACGTAGTACTGAGTCAGTAGACCTCTTAAAATACAAATAATCTAAAACATTATAACTAGAAAACGATAACTATGTACATAAGTTTACTTTGTCATTAAATTAACTAGATACAAAAACTGACAACAAGAAGTATTACTGATGATACTCAGTGCTATTTCTCTAATAAGATATTTCAACTTTACGAGCAGCAAAGCCAATAAATAGATTTTCTTGAATGCTCAACAGAAATTCTTTGAAGCAAAACTATGAGTGAAAAGTTTGGCGAAGAGATACGATGCAGTGAAAGAGAAAAAGAGAATGTCCATTGTGTTTAATTTAATACCACTCTGCCCATTACCAATCAACACTACACCTACTGAAAGAATTGAGCTATAGAGAATGAAAACAGGTAAACTTATGCAAATACAACCCCCCTCTCATTTCAATCTACACGCTTCGTTGATTATGCAAAGAAATGTCATTTGAAGCTGAAATAATGAAAGGTTTGAAATGAATAAAGAGGGGAATATGTTTAATTACTAGGTCATGTGTGCAAAACTAAAGATGCGCCTGCGCAAGAAAGCTGAGTCACACTAATTTAAAGTTAGAAGTAAAATTTTATGACTGGCCATTAACTAATGACAGCTAAATAGACTTAAGATAGACCAGATACTGTGAAGTCATCGAGTCTACGGAGTCCAATTAAATTACAAACATCATAAACAGATATAACATTAAATAAATCTTCCGTTGTTATCTAGTCCGAGTGTTATTAACAAATTCATGCTAAAATAACACTTGCATTATTAGGATGATAATAACGAAAAACTGAATAATGAAATTGCTAGAATTGAATAAATAAAAGTATATATTGATATAAAGTATGTTGCTAGACGAGTATATTTAAAAGCATACAATACAGGCATAATTTTTTTTCACTAAACAATAAAAATTAACGATTGATGATTATAATATATCAAAATATCTCTGGAAAGATGATTGCACCTATAGGCAGTCTTAATGAAAGTACTATTTGGGCTTAAAACGATTTGAATTATTATAAATATTGTAAAATACATCTTTATATTAAAAATCCATATGTAATCATCTAATCTTGTGCGCATTATTTTTTATTTTGTCTTCTGCACATTTTGAACCTTAATATTTCTTGAAATATTTTTCTCGCTCGAAGAAAAATCAAGATAGAACTAATATATAGTAAACAACTTTAAATCGCAATAAACATCAGATAAAAAAATTATTTAATTTTTACATTCAACCATATAAAGCATGCAACATTGTCTATAGAGAATAAGTCGTATTTGCATCAAAAGAAACTGCCACTTCACGCATCAGCATCTCACAAAAGAAATCATTTCATTGCAGTCAGAAAATTCAAAAGCACTCAAACAATGAGACCCTTAAACTTAATGCCTCGCTGATTTTAACGCTTACATATTTAGCTACATTAGAATTCATTCGAAGCGTAACTCTCCTATTGTTTGATACCTTATTGCAGCCAAACGCCCAAAACGCATAAAGGCAAAATAATAGAGACTAACTTCGCGTTAAAACTCAAAAGAACACGTGATGCGGCTAGACAAATAGCTTGGAATTTAAGCTAAGTGTGGGGGTAGTCAGAATGGAATCAGTAATGGGGAGGGAGAGAGAAAGACAAGGAGTAGGGGGAGAGTTGATTGTCTATTTGGTCACAGACCGACAGTTAATATGAAAGAAGACAGGGTCAGAAAACAACAATGAATGCTTAATAACAAGATGCACCTAGATTGCAGAGTGTACGCGTGTGTATTATACCAGATTTCTTGCAGTGTACATCTTATGCTGTGTGTACGATTAGTTGATCCACCCAAGCAGAATACAGCGAAATAAAAACTACTGTATACGCACTATATCTAATCACGTGTATTAGGAACACATTTATTACACTTACCCTGCAAGAATGTAATATGTTACACAGTTGCTTGTATGTTATTTAGAACAACAGCTGCTCAATTATGTCCTAGATGATACAGTGCAGCAAATCTTCGATTTAATAATTGTAGTAATTCTTCGATTATTAATTTTAATTAATATGAATGCAACCAAAAAGAATAGTTATATATATAAATATAGAATATAGATATATATAGAATATAGATATAGAATAGATATAGTGCATTAATATGCACTATATCTATAAGCTATTAAAATGAAATACACATTTATCATATTAAAAACTCTTAACTTGACGATTGACCTGTATACAAGCTGCGCAGTACCCGGTATTGAAAGAGAATAATAAGAGGAAACCTTTCAGTAACAATCTACGCAAGTGATTCTGTAAATTAATATGCAGTATGTACCTAGAAATACTTGCATATTAGCCAAAAAGAAATAAGCATCCAGTTAAAATCACTATTTCTCGCTCTATCGATATCTCGCTGAATCCTTTAGTAACACACTTAAATAGCAGCAGTGTTTGACAAATCGTTCATATCATATTTATGGTAACCCATGATGTTGAAGTTTAATACTGTTTAAATTAGCTAAATAAGTTTAAAAGCAGTGAAAAAAGTTACAATCATTTCTTACAATTCAATTCGGTTCTCTGTGAAGACAAAAAACTGACATCTATTTAATATCTCAGTGTGTCGAGGGGATTTTAAATTTTCAGAATTCATCCAAAATCGATCAATATGTTTATATTTGGCTTAGTTACTGCAACACAACCTATAGGATCAACTAATATTGTTTAAAATATTATCTTCTACATGTAGGTCTTGATTTACCTAAATTAATTCTTTTACTCTCAAAATAAAAGAATTCTTTCATAACTCCCAGATCCAGAAATGTTAAAACAAATTTAAACAATCATTTTTTGCAACTTATCCAGAAAAGCAGTCAAACACTTGTAAAAGTTGAAATAGCTTGATAAGTTGCATAATATAATTGCGTATCTTCTCAGACATTAACATAAATCAGTGAATAAATGAGCATGATACAGAAGAAAACTAACTAGCCCACTGTTTATGATGCTGCGGAAAATTAAGACAGCTTATTAATGTACACAAGCGTACGAGCTACTGTAATAAACTAGGCTAGCGGGCTAGAGGGGCAAGTGCAGCAGTCACACTATCGCTGGACTCAATTAGCTAGCTAGACAGTTTTTTTATTACAAGCCGAGTAATACGGTTTATTATCTTGGAATGTGTTTGCTATTATATGTTGGCAAAGTTTTTATGTGTTGCGCTTTATCGAAAATATGAAAGTGTAGTCGTTGTTTGAATGTCTAGAATCGACTAACATAACTTACATAAATAAAATGCGCTAGCCTATGATTGCATTTGCTAGTCTTTATTAATGAATTATTTCATTAATCCATCAAGCGAGCAGTTTGAAGAAATTTTATTGTTCAATTTCATATATATAGAAAACATTAAATAACATAAAAATTATAACGTAAATATAGACAGATCTTATCAGCCTATTGAAAATTCATCTATTGATGTCATAGAGGGCATTTTAAATTTGAAGATAAACAACAGAATATTATTAACGATTCTGCGACTAATATAATAGCTCTGTATACAACATTACAATGTATCTAATATACATTGTGTTTATAGTCTATATAAATTATAGACTATAATTTATATAGACTATAATTTATTATAGACTATTAATCACTTGTCATGTAGAAATTATCTAAATAGTTGAGCATAGATAGCAAATGCAATAATAAGGAATTAATACTATCAGAACAGCATTAAAATAATCCAATTATATTGTCAACAGTTTTAAATAGTAATGGTGTGACACATATTCTCGATAACTTAAATATCTGATGATAGGCCATCAATATTTTGCCATCAATTTTGATTTTAGTTTTAAAAGTGTAACAATTGTAAATAAATCCCATCATTACACTTCTAACATTACGTATAGTGCATTACCTCAAACCTTCCAGTAAGAATGATAACAAATATTAGATACAAATATCAACAAAAACTGAACTTGAAATAATCTGGAAACTTACCATGCTTATCTATGATAAAAAGAAGCGTCAAATCACCAGCAAAGCTCTTTCTAACTAAGTCACTCAGAGCTCTTACACTAGTCTTGTTCTTAATCAGTCAACCGTGAAGGATGTTACCCAGCCAACAACAGGCCGCTAGCTCATTGTCACTGACTGGCTAAGTTGCTACGAAACTTAATGACTCTATAGACCCTAGATTTATAAACTGAGTTTAAGTAATAACAATGGACAGAATGACAAGAGGTACCTCGCGTTCATGTACATAATGTGTTGATTTGAAAGAGAATGCAGAAGCCAGAGTAAGCCATGGGCCTAAAGTTTAATGTAATAGACTTGCAATGAGTCAGTAAACTTCGCATTAAAGAATGGCTCAACACAGACAGAGAATGCGATATGAATTAATGTGTTAGAATCTGTCTATTACATGTGTAGTCATATAAACCCCAGAGTAAGCTTAACATATTAATATACATTTGACATGATATTGTGATGCTGATCGTGCCATTGTAATCGTAACCATAAAAAGTTAATTAAATTTACGAACATTATAAATACGAACAAAATAATAAGATATTAGTTTATTAATTATATATAAATGCTATTCTTACTAACATCAGCTCAACGGAAATCTTACAAAATTAAGATTGACTTATTTACGAATAATTCGCCTCATTTCAGTTAAAATACTGCTAAGATAGAGCTACATCATGTACTTGTGCTCAAAGAGTAACGGACTTAGTGGTATATTCGATAGATGGCAGTGCTAAAAGAAACCATATTTTAACTATTGTGAATTAATTCAGTGGCCTAAGCAAGATATGAGGGGGGTGGGTTGTTGTGGGGATTATAAGCCCCCTCCATTGGAGGTAAAAAGATTGTTTGTAATGATAATGGTGGGTGTTTAGCGATAATGACCCCCCCCAATTTTGACGTTTTCGGAAAAATTTAGTGTTAGATCATACATGTATGCGTAGATGAATAGTCTACATGCAAATTAATGAAGAAGAAGAAGAGTTGATGATAACCTATACAGCTATAAATTATCAAAACGAATAATAAAGGTCTAACAACATTCAGAAACCTCCCCCTCCAGTTAATTTTAAACAGTAAACAAATTGTCAGATGTCATTTGAGATTAGAAAATATAACACGTGTCAAGAAAATCGTATACACGTGTCTCTGAAATGACTGTAAATAAGAAGCTCTTTATTTTGACCGTCTAAAAACAAGAGGAGTCAAGCTTCAGTAGCGTAGCCCGGATTTCACTAGAGGGAGGGGGAGTTTCCTGAAAAAAGTGTTGATATGTATTACGCCACTGTATGGTATCCGCATACAGTGGCGTAGGAAAGGGGGGGGGGTTGTGGGGCGTTACAGCCCCATTGAAGATAAAAAAGTATTTTGTAATGTTAAAGTGTGCGTTTAACGGCTAAATTTCCCCCCCCCCCGTGACGATTTACTGATTTTTTTGCGTTAATTACATATACACTGCATACGAGGAGTCGAAACATGTAATCGGAGCAAAATGGAGACGAAAAAGTGCAAACAGTGAGTGATAACCTATAAAAAGGTCATCAAATTTTAGAGGAAACCCTTGTCAATTCATGGCTACGCCAATGTCCGCGTGCATGTATCAATGATGAAACTCACAAAATCGAGTGTAGAAAATATAACATTGCAAAAATACTTGAAATGAGGGAGGTGTTTGCTATGCTACAGTTAGCGGCAGCCTAATTTTATCCTGCATTTAATGATTTTACACTACACATATTTCTTAATAAAAATTTGTTACAATATCTTTGGTCTAATGACGTCATACTTAGGCCTGCAGTAAAATCGTTAAATACAACGCTTAGAGAACATTTGGGCCCTAAGACATTTCCCCCCTTATTTAACGTAGAACATTTGAAACCTACTCATAATGGAATATAAGTATTTTCTTGGAAAGAAATATATAACAGTTATATATGTGTATGTATATCACTGTTATGAAACTGTATCCTTATTTAACACATCCATAATTCGTCAGAGGGGGGAGAATTGCAGGAATGGGATACCATAGTCATTTTGGGGGGCAAACGTCCAGGGTAACAAATGTCATACACTCAATAAAACATCACGTTCTGATTGGATAGAAATGACAAAAATTAAATTTTTCTCTTCAAAGCACTCTGTCATCTAGCGATTAAATGTTAAAATGTATCATTAATTTGTTACTTTTTCATTAATAAATCATAATAACCCGAATAAAATTATACTTTTAGTATCGAATAATACTTATATAACATTTATCAATTTTTATCCGCTTATTTTGATTAATTTTAACGCTTATTTAAGAAAGTCATTTTTCTGCTACGTTATAAGGAAAATGAAGTCAAATTTTTATCGAGATGTGTTGTGGCCGAAAGGTTTAGTCGCACGACTTAAAAATCGTTTGTCGACAAGAACCGAAGACATGGGATCGAAGCCCGGTCATGGCGTACATCGAGCATGCAGAATTAAATTCTGATTATAGATTCACTGAGGCTCAGTGAAAATCTGAATGCCTCGTGGATCTGAGTTGTTCTGTACAAGATTGATAGTCAGTAGAACCCCGTCGACGGCTGCATACACATCTCACCTCTTTTTATTTGTTTATTTATATCCATAAAAAAGTTACATGTTGTTTTACTTAATTGATTGGCGTAGCCAGGATTTTACTAAATGGGGGGGGGGGGGAGGCGGGGGTTCACTATTAAAAAATTAATAAATTAATTAAAAAATAATTCATAATTAAAAATAAATGATAACATTTTTGAAGGTTATCACTCAATTGTTGATTTCCTTATGTATGTCTCTGAAAATAATTGTAATTAAATCGTCGAATGGGGGGGGGGAGTCGGGGACACCACTTAATTTAGTAAACTAGAGTCTTTCACAATACATGTTTTTACATCCGATGGGGCTTTATAACTCCACCCCTTCTCTGCGAACTTATCTTACGCGTATCTTCAATGGGGTGGCTCAACCCCAGTCCTCCACTTCGCTGCACCACTGAGCACACTGGCTTCTTAATTTTATACATCTTAATAATTTCCACTCGCCCGAGGTGTAAATTTGCAGGCTGCAGGCTCCAGGTTAGTATTTGTTGCAGCAGCCTAGAATAAAATAGCTTTTAGCCTCCAGTGACTGGTTGACTTGAAGATTAAAATCATCGAATTACATGCAGTAGATTGTTGTCTATTATATAGGTATAATCTTTTATTTCAGCGTAAATAGGGAGATTAATATGAATAGATCTAGTTATAAGTCCTATAGATAGCTGTTATTTTTAAGTTCTTTATGATAAACTTCGATTTGGTTAACAATTGTATCATTCTCAATTCTAGTTCTGCATGCTGTTATTAATATGCCGATATTAATAACGTTTCCTGAGATTTCTAATTATAATTACAACATTATGTAAAGCTAACAATAAAGATCAACATTGCACAGTTTATAATCGTCACGATTGTTTTAAAAGTGGCTTAAATAAAGTATTTTAGGATTAAAAATGTCAAAGTTTCTGATGTAACCTGATGTGTAGTTATAATGAATAAAATCGATAGAGAAGACGACACAGCAAGTAAGGAAGATGCGATCAAAACTTATTTAAGTGA
>JAQIXG010001909.1:0-19627 GCA_034700105.1 Oconnorella tubifera | reverse complement strand
ATTCTAACCATAACCCTAACCCCAAACCTAACCCTATAATAACAGCAAACCTAACCCTACAATAACAGCAAAAGTTTCTTCATATCATGAATGGATTCAAACAGAAAAGCTTCTCGACTAATAATGTAATAATGCGGGTGAATTAAAAGACAAGTACCTCTTACTGTAGTATGTCTTCTAAATAATATTCATACTATTTTAAAAAATTCGTTAATAAGGAATATTTCAGTTATTTAAAAGAGATCCGCTGTTTAGACGACTAATAGTGATACTTTCTGCCTTGTTGCAGGATCTCCTTGTCAGGTTATTATTTATCAGAGTCTATAGAGCTGCTATGTATGAGCCCGATAGTCTGGACGGGCCCTGGGAAGATATTTGAAAGGATCCCTTGTTTTACATGTTAAGGCATAGATCTCATAGGTCTTAATTATACTTGCTTCTATTTTTTTGTAGGACATGAATCTCAAAAACCGGACAGTCCGGTATATTACCGGACATCTGGCAACCCTGCATGGAAGCCACATGGGGCCTCGGAGATCTTCACTACTGGATCCAGTCAGTCTGTAAGATAATTCGATTGAATTGTATTTATTGATGAGAAATAAAACGAGGCGTGTTATTATAATCATTTAAGAAATACTAGTAAATATATCCAGTCAATAATTTGTACAATTTATTTTCGATATTTTCAAGAAAGAAAACAACGCAAACGATTATCAATATTATTACAGTCAATAGATTCACAGGTTTATTTACGATTATGAAAAAACACATGTACTAATTGTATTGATTCTTACTATAGTATATTATTTGGCATTTATTTCAAAACGATGCAAATTGTAGGCCTAGTCATTAATATACTCTGTTCTTTTTACGAGATATTATGAACTAAATGTCAGCAATTGTTTCAGGAATAAAATATATCAGTTTAACTAACGTTGCAACTTTAAACTTCTAATTGCATATATGCCAACTAAGTAGACCTATGAACCGGCTAATATTATTTAAATAGAATTCGCATTAAATCATTAACTTTAATAACCATTTTTGGAACGTTACTGAAATTAAATTTGTATTTGAAAATGGAATGCAAATATTATAATCGTACGTTATTGTATGTGTCATATAATCTAAATATTGTAATGCAATAGCAATGTTTAGAGTAATTAAACATTATTTTAATCTTGTTCAAGTGTCATTTTTATCATATTATCAATCGTAGCCTATAGTATACAATTCAATCCTCGTAATACACTTGTGAATCAAATTCTATTTCAGTTATCATGTAAAAATCTATAATGTTTCCATAGAATATATTTCAGGGCGTACAGTTCTTCTTAGTAATCGACTAGTAAATACAAATCAGAGACAATAAAATCTTGTTTGCTAACTTCACGAATGAAACGAAACGTGATCGACCCTTTCTTTCGTTACCTGAGAACCGATACACCCGGTAAAATAGAAAAAGTTGTTATCAATCGCTACAGGGTGTTCTTAAAAATATTATATCTCGATGATATTCATTGAGCACGAACTTTTCCGCATCGGTGACTATTTTATTTGTGTAAATAAAACAATTTGAACAATCAGGACTTTGCTATAGAAGATTTTGCGAAACCGGTCAAATAGGTCCTGACAATTCGGACCCACAGTTAATTGTTAGGGTTAGGGTTGGAGTGAGGGTTAGGCTTAGGTCTGGTATTGAAGTTAGAGTTAGGATTAGACTAGATTAGGATTAGGTTAATTTTAGGGTTGGTTTGAATTATGGTTACTGAATGATTTGAGGGGCCGATTTGTAAGGTTAAATGTATCCAGCTTTGTTTGTCGGGATATCTCGATTTGTCGGAACAGCCAAACTTTATTTCTAAATGCAAGAATCTGTTAACTTATAATAAGGTTCAAGATAAAGGTTGGTAGGTGTTTTAAAACAAACCTGTCCCGTATGGAAATTCATTACTCGAGTCTCCAGCTCTCTCTCCCCCCATCGCCGAAGCTATAAACAAAAAATAAATAAAAACTTAAAATTTCAAAAACTTATTTTAAATATTAATAAAATGTTCTTTAAAATTCCGCACAAAAATATAACATGTAACTGACTTAATTTGACTTTAATATTTAATTTTTAAATGAAAACTTCTTAGTATGCTTATAAAGAGTTGAAATTATATTTTACAGGAGTAGTTTATTTCGATTCAACACGAGTATCCAATGCAATGTATGTTCATTTGATGCAATTATAAGCGCCACTGTTTTAGTATAATTCGTTTAGATAGAAGGAAAATAAACACAAATATCTTCGAATCAGAGATTAGTGATTTGATTGATTATGGAATCAGCAAGAATCAGCAAGAGTCAGCAAGAGTCCTATATAACGACACTATCTCAACTTTCAATCATTATCTTTCTGTCCTTGACTGATCATCTCAAAGGCTAATCCTGTTCTTATTTTTTTATTTAATGACGCAATCGATCAGTATTCAGAGTCAGAGATAATATAAATAAGAACGAACTAGACATAAGAAGTAGTAAGTTACTATCTGGCAGAATACAGAACGAATTAGCAGTAAAAAGAGTCGGCTATAAGGTTATTTTGTAAATCTTATTCTATAAATACTTGATAAATAGTACTTTAAAATATTCGAAATAATTTCAGATCTAACCTTTGGTACAATTAGTAAAGTCTCCTTTCCATTGATCATTGACACAAGTTAGCACGTATTGCTGATTGATTGCTTTACACGTAACAATAGTCGTATCGTCAATTCGTTTCACAGCAGAATTTGCAGAAGTTTTCAGATCAACACAACCGAAAACTAAAATTGTCAAATTGTATTCGTATGAAAATTAAAATCTGACAATCAACATAGAAAAAGTATACAGAATATATAGTTTAAAGCTTACTTTACTATAGTTTAATAATGATTAAAACTAAGTAAAAATTACTATAACATAAAAAAAATTAAAAATGGAAACATAAAAATCCTGTGTACCTTGATATTTGAGCAAAATATGTGAAGATTTAACCGCATCAAAGCTTGCCAAAGGCGTTACATATAACCTCAAACTTCCACCGTTTGACATATAAATCAACTTTTCTCTCTTGGCTCCGCACCCTGAAAACCTCACTGTCATATTGCCCTCCTGTAAAACAACCTCCCAGTCGCAAATTTCTGTCCCTTCTGTGAAATTTAACCCAAAATGTAAACTCTCTCGATAAAGCTCTGTATTTATCTGATAGAATAAAGTATTGAAGCTGAGAAGAGTGATGTTTATTTTCTGTCCTGATTGAGTCTGGATGATCCATGGACAGTTTTGAGATCCCACGCCTGTTTCGACTGCTGTTAGACTCGCTAGGTGGCCAGTGGATGATCGAGTTATAGGCAGGCCTCCGTTTGAAGCACACGATTGAGAGTTGCCTGATCTAACTACAAGATTAAAAATATGCATTATTGAACACCTTTAAATTGCATATAAAAATTGTATTTATAATTAAGTCTAGTAAGAAATTTAATCAGATGAATCACACAGACTATTTGACGATGCAGTTATTAAATTCTCAATTTCTTAAGTACGTTTCTATTACATTTTCGTTTTTAACTCTAACTTGATATAATACGATGAAATAAAACGATAATAAATGTAATAAATTATTGATCAAAATCAAATAATTGGCTTGAAATTAAATTGTAACCTAGAAATTCACTGTTACATTATCCAAACTATTACAGCTTTCTGTCCATCTCTTCCACTTAATTTAATTTTTTATTTTAAAATTTGAATCTCATCAGTATAAAGTACTACAACACCCAATTATTTATCAGTAAGAAACGAAAAATACAAAATTTTAGCGTAAAGAAATTTTAGACAATAAATACAAACAAAAGCTTATTACCTTGCACACACGAATAACTAGCTTCCAGATAAGGCATCAGTTCTTTAGGACACGAGTGAGCGCTATGCATATCAGCGTCCGGTATTTTAAGCAAACAGTTCTTTCGTCCCGAGCACTTTTGGTCGAGGTGCGACCGAACGTCCGCCGAGCACCCGACGCTGCCGTGATTCTCTCTCATGCATCGACCGAACCTCATGCGACCGTAGCGCGCCGAGTCCATGAGGATCACCTCCCCAGGGTCGCAGGTCGAGTTGAAACTTTCCCATTGACAGTATTCGTGCAATTCTAGACCTAAAGTAAAATAATGTTTACAGTAATTACCCAGGTATTGACTAAAGGGGGGGGGGGCATTTCCTCCAAAAAAATTAACTGATGATCGTTTTAAGATTATCAATGAGTTTTTGGTTTCCAATTGCACATCTCCATATCCCACCTTGCCTATATATAGTATACACCACTGACTGTTGAAATAATTTATATTTTGTGTCTATAGTAGAATAGAAACAAATTAGTACTTTACACTTAAAATTTAAAGCATGATTCAAAAATAAATCAATAGCAGGACTGAACGCTTTCACGCGATAAAGATTTGTTTTTCTATCCGGGTGAATTTTAGCAGTTTTAGTTCTAATAAAGTTTTTATCTCACACAACTTTACATTAGTATTCAATTATAAGTTACATCATAGTATGCAAAGTTAATTGCGCTTGTTTTATACTAATCATAGAAATTTTCGCTTATTAATTCATTAAATTTAGCTGCATACCAATGTAGTTAAAAACAATCAGATTATAGTAAAAAGCATACTATTTATTATAATGTTCAGTTACATCACAGAAACATTTCAGTTACACAATAGACGAAAATTGAAATTTAACGACACTTTACATTCAGTCGACGACTTTAATCCCAGGAATATAATTATCTACTTTCCGCGCCACTGAACGCATTCAAGTAAAGAACTGAACGAAGAAGTTGACCTAGTTTTGCTTGATTAAACCGCTTCAATTGAAGGTTAATTAAAGAAATTTGGCGAATTTGGACTCGCATGTTATTAGGCACGACACTCAACATTTTTTTGCTATTTCATTATACTGTGCTTTTGCATTGTTATATTTCATATAGATAATTATGATAATAATGACATTGTGATTGTTATTTAGGGACTTCGAGGCCCGTTACAAAATACCATAGTGCACGGTTTTCATGAATGTAACTTCGTAATAAAATAAGAGTTTTTTCTGGTTTTTCTCAAGGAGTAGGATGAGGGGAAGGATGGGGAGAAGGGGGAGGGGAGGAGGGGGAGCAGGGGAGTAGGGGAGGAGGGGATGATGTCGATGCTCACTTAATAGACAAGATAGAAATAATAAAAATAATTACATGGATCTAATCTTTAGATCATTTTATTGAAAAGATTGCAAGCACACCACACTACTTATAAATCTAACGGTTATACGATTTGTTTATAACCTTATTTTGTCTTGTTGTTTACTTGCTATCATAAGCAGGCTATTTATTTGCTGTGTTTACGCCCAAAGCGGGTGTATTCGTGAAACGATTGATCGCCTGAAAATCCGGGATAATCTAAAACGACGCACGAACGCGATCTGAGTTACTTCCGGTTGTAGCTTTTACAATGAAGAAGCAATTCCCTCGACAGATATTCATAAACACCAGTCGTCGAGTGTAAATAACGATCTCGCTATGCGATTGTCGTTTTTTGCAAACCAACTAAAATTCAGAAGTTATTTATGACTTTCTTTAAGAAAGGGGTAATTTATTGAGTCGATTTATTGGAATATTTCATTGCTTATTTTGAATTAAAAGTGTTTAAAATGCTATACAAATGTTATAAGATTGTTTACAAATTTTAGTTTATAATTGTGTAATTGAAATTGATAAACTTGACTATTAGTGGCTTAATTGAGCATAGGGGAGGGGGATGGGTACTAACTGATTTTTTAAAAATATTCCTGTGCATGTGAATCTGATATATATTTAATGAATAAAGATGTAATTATTCATTTTTAAACTTACACGGAAACATTGCACATGACAAAAGAGGTCCCGAGATAATTTTAAGATTTTTCTAATTATATTAAAAGAAAAACTAAAATAACAGAAAAAAATATCTCGCCAAAATGTCGACTTTGTCCATTTGAATTTGTTCTGCATTCTTCATTGAAATAATCAATAACATAGTTAACACGCTTATTTCATCTATCTATGAAACAAGCAATAACATTTGATAACAACCAATATTACATTTGATGACATCTCATAATAGCATTAATATCTTATGAGACTTTTTATGTTGCACGACAAATATTAATAGAGGTACTTTGATAACGCAAACACTTTAAGAAGAGTGCGATTCACACTGCACTTCAAGTTATCGAGTTGCAATTACAGTAGGATACAAGCTGGCTTTTAGCAAAAGCGTGACAATGCAAATAAGAAATGACACAAATAAAAACACTTGCATTAAGGTTGGCGGTTTATTTATTTATCTCTATTTATGTATTTGACTTAAATTTGAAGTTACGCATACACGGAACGTGCAACATTAAGTCCTGAAAACAATTCGCGACTGACAAATCGCAAATTATTATAAATTCATAGTACTACTGTTTCGGTTACGGTTCGAATTCGGGTTAGGAATCACTTTAAGATGAATTAAGGTTTGGGTTATTAAGTGAATTTTCGGGGTTGATTTATCGGGTTATTGTATTCAAGTCGAATTGTCGAGATACCAAAATGATTATAATCATGAAGTACAACATATTGCTTAAACAAAAACATAAGTTATTAAATAATAAGAAATATTGAATTTGTAAATTCGGAATGTTATTGATTTATTACAGTGTGCATCTATAATTTATCATGTTATCGATAACAAGATTCTATTATACATGTTTTATCTAATAACTTTTTATTCTTGGTTTGCTGTTCTATATATAACATCATATTTACTATTTTTATTTTTCTCTGTCTCCTCCCTCTTCTCTTTCTCTTTACTCCTCTTATTACTCTCTCTTTACACTCCCCCCTCCCCAACTATTTAAATACTTCTATCATATTATTTCCTTCAGTTGCCGAGTGTTAAGCAAAGTTGCAAACAGCCGACAATCAGCTAAACATACAAGTGAAGCCCATGCACTTGCATTCTGCAACTATTAGCTTATTATTAGCAACGACTATAGATAGCTAAGTGCGGACGAGCGATGCGTCACTTTAGACAGTTTTATTATAACCAATGGCACTCATTCGTGCACTTCTAAACGATTTCATTAGTGTCATTATTACGAGCTAATATTGGTCATTGTTTTAATTAAATCTGCACTTTGGGTTTGATGCGTTGGCGGATTGAATGCATGGCATTCAAAATTATGTGGTAGTTTAGTTACAAAGTTGTAAAATAACAAGCGAAAATCCTAGAAACAACGCTTAAAATTCGACATTGGCTATGAGAATATCTTCTAAAGTAATATTGGAGTAACAAAGCATTCAGAATCTGAATTGATTCATCGATGTAATTGATAAACAATAGCAAAAATGCTCAACTGAGAATATAATATGATTTGTCTATTATTGATTATCAAAAACAGTAAAACCAACAACCAGAAAAGTATCACGTTTTGCATTACATCGTAAAGATTTTCCATGAATATAAACATGAAAGTCACTCTGTCTTGAGACTCATAAAGTCGACGCAACGTGATATTTCTTTGCCCAAACCTCATGCTTGGCGAACCACACCGAGAGGTGAGCACCTCTCACGACAACTTCTATGTGAAATGTGATGATAAATCGCGGCCCGGTGTCATCGTTATCTAGACGGTTCACTTCACCTAGAGTGAATTATATTTCTAAGTGAAATTTACGACAGTTACGTGTGGAATGCGACGATTGAATTTTGTGAATTTAATAAATCATTCGATTATTTGCGTCAAATGAAAGAGTATTATCAAAAACTGGGAATTGATCAATCATCATTCATTTACAGTTATCTGTGAGTTGTTTTCTGTCGATCCACTCAACTAGATTGTTTCTATAAGCTTTTTGCAGTGGATTCAATAATTTAATTAACCCTGCAAGGGATACTGATTGATAAAAATAATTTTCCTTTTATCGGAGTGCGACAGCCTTAACACCATAATTATTACATTTATGTCCAGAGAAGTTAACTCAGAAAACAGAATTGAGGAATTGACTCAAAATTAAGTTTTTTTGTCACTTTGGTCTTTAAGATTGTGATCAGACATGTAAGCAATGCGTTTCTAATAGACATGCAAGATGAAGAAGCGGAGGTTTAGAAAAAAAACAATAAAATGTTCTTGCAATGATTTCATTCGACAAATTGCGACTACTTTATAAGTATTCATTTTGTCTAAGTTCACATCACTTTTTTAAGAAATTTACTGTAAATATACAAAACAATATCTAAATAATCACAAATAAATATCGATTAAATAATTTAATTAAGCTTATTTAGATAATTTTACAAAATAACTACCTACATAGCATTGACTAATTACGCTTATTAGAAATATAATATATCTTATATTTCAACACCTAATTGAATAGGAAATACTTGAGAATATTATTTTCATCTTTGAATCCGCTGCAACTTTCATCCTTATTGATCAGAAAGTAAGCTGACGTTTGCGCGTCTGGACTTTATCACATTGTCTGTCGAGGATCGTTGCAATATTTTATTACCCAGTTGTGAGAGTATATATTGGGGACAAACAATCAATGCGACAATGTCGCTTGCAGTGGTGGTAGAGGTCAGTTTGAAAGGAAAATGTAAAAATCAATGCTGTTATGGAATAAAAGATATGGCTTCACATAGAATATATAAGATTTGAAATATTGTAAAGATGATAAGAGAAACAGAATTTCAGTTTATTTATGTGAAAAGAATTAAACCTGTTCATCAATTTGTTTTCTGGGAGTGATTAAAAAAGTGTAAAGTAGTGTTTTTTGATATAAAATTGGAAAAGTATGTGAACTGCTAGCACAAGTATTTAATGTTGTGATAAATAAGAAAATTGACATTTATTTTCTTTCATACTAGATTAAAATCCTACTCTTAGGTCGAGGTTAGAATCCAGTGAATGCTCACTCTTTCGCTAACTATTTTATTAAATTAGCTTTTTAATATTTTTATATTTTCAAAAAGTAAGTTAAAAAACGAGAACGTACCTGACTGCTTGTGTCCGGCTACTAAATGCAAATAGCAAATGGTTATAATAAAGTTTAGTACGAAATGAAGACGACATGTACAAGCATAAAAAGTAGTATCCATTAATCTAACTGTTGCCATTTCAATATCCCCTATTTAAGTCGCTTAATCTAAAATTCTAAATGTAGATGTTATATAACAAATATCTGAACCTTGAGAATAATTGTTAGTATAATCCATTATTTAACAACTTTTAATAGCTATTTAAAGTAGCTACAGGACAATGTAAGATCTTAACTGATTCATGCTGTTTGAGACAGCCGTGTAAATCAATGTTGATGACAACGATGACTATTATAATTAGAACAACGAAGATGTTACTAATTGCCAGTCTATTGCATTATTGTAGATGGATCGAAATTCAAACTATATCCGGTTTTATTGGCTTAGTTTTTGATCAGCCAGCAATATCAGAATAATTACTAGTTTGATGAGAAATTACACAGAGTTATAAAAGTATAGATGAGCAAGAAAAAATATTGAAATAGAATATTATTCCATTTGAAGTTTGTAATGTTGGCAAAAAAAATGTTATTTCTACAATAGCAGATTCATTCAGAATTAATTCTATGTGGTATAAGAGAGAGCATATCCTTTAATTAAATTAAACCTTATTTAATATTTTAAGTAATTAATCGCAATTAAATTTAAATTCGTTAAATATCTGAGGCCCGATTCAAAACGCTTTCTTAAGAAAAGTTTTTAAGTGGGAAAAACTTGGAACACACGTAAGTCTTAGTTGCAATCCAAATAGTGCAAGATAAACAAAATTGAAGAAAAACGTTAAAATATTCTGATGTTTTTTTCAGTTTTGTTTATATACCAGTTATATATTAACAGACTTATGAATTTTGAAATCATATCTTCTCAACTGAAGAAATACCTAGACACTCTAAATTAAGTTAATACTAAGTTCATGCCTAGCGTTTTGTTCTAATTGCTGTATTCCTTTTATTGAACTTAAGATACATTGATAAATTTCTGCTGCATAGTATCATCAGTACATTTTACATCGCTCTTTAACAACCTCTAGTGACAACTTTACTTCTAACTCTAAACTTAACCCTAAGTACGGTTCACTACAACGATCAATGCAAAGTTGAATAGAGTCGATAGTTACAGAGACCTCGTGTAAATAATGAGTAAAATAAGAAGAATCGAGAAACAATGAATACCAGTGATACTATAGATAGGAACTATTGAAAGATATCAGCAGCCGCTCAATAGAAATTTGTCGAGAGAGAGAGAGAGAGAGAGAGAGAGAGAGAGAGAGAGAGAGAGAGAGAGAGAGAGAGAGAATGTGAAGCAATAGGTATTTTTCCTCTTGGAAATGTCTGAAGGGACACTCCCCCAAATATAAATTATCATTACTATCAATCATTATAAGAATGAAATACAACATTATATATGAATATACTTTATAAAACGATTGAGACACATACAAAAGCAGAAAAAGTCTGATCACAAAATAAATCAGAATATACAAACATAATATTATATTAACACTTAGACTAATTGATTACGAAAATTCTTGAAAATAAATACTTTTATTAAATTAAATTAAAACTGAAACTTTCTGAATTATTTATTAAATACTTTTAAATACTATTTATTATTTTAGTATGGCCTCTAAACAAAACTTAGTAAATAAAAGCTAATTACAATATCTTGTAAATAAATATCTCACAGAATAGCAACTCAAATTCAAAATATCAAAATATCGCAAAGAATTGCTGTCTAATTGTTACATAAGCATTATATAAAATGAATAAACATTAACTATGTAGCAATTGCTATGTTCATATTACATAAAATATGAAAATTAAGCACCGTAGTGAATGAATGAATACTGACTGAATACACCGCGATATTAAATACATTTGAGAAAATGTAATAATCAATGAGCGAGTCGTTACAATTAGCAGAAAACATTCTAAAATTTAAATTCTAATATTAATGTTTTTTATTAAAACTTCTTCTTAAGTTAAGCAGAATAAACAGTGTCAAAATATGTGGCAATAAAATTATCATCTGGTTAAAATACTGCAAAAAACATTAATTAAATTCGAAATTAAACATTTCGAATATCGGATTTGAATCTTAGATAATTTAGGTTCGATGCACTGTAGGCAAACCACGGAATGAACTTGATTTGGTAAAAATGAATAAGATATGAATCACAGGGTCTTACATAATCCTGATAATTAGAAGTTAAATAAATGTATTAACTTCTAATTATGTACTAGTAAGATGTAATTTCAATTATTAAAACAAGAAATCTTCAAATAAACTTTCACTATGATTATCTGCGAGATAGTTGCTGGAAGTGTTATGAACTTTCTGAGACAGTTTAATTTAACTCTAAATAATAATTTAACTGCATAATTTAACTGTAAATAAATTAACAATAATTTAAGTATAAATAAAAGAATACTTCATATATATCATTAGTAATATCAGAGAAACAGCCTCAAAGACAGTCACAGAAAAAGGTCAATTATGTGAATTGGGTTTAATGAATATAGATATTGCTTTAATTATAGGTCAAAAGTCAACTTTTTACAGCATAAAAGTGAATATTAAATCAAAGCATAGAAGACAGAAAATTACAGATTACAATACAAAAAGTTGCATAAAGCATTTAAATAACACGTAATCTATTATCAAATGCATACATTTATTATGAAACAGTTTTTAACAATAGCAATAATTGCAGCAAACAATATAAAGATAAAAGCAAAAACTATAGACCAGATAATTATAAATATCACTAAAGACAACTTGTTTTGTAAAGATAATCAGACAGAAACAGTAAAGGCAACAGTTTGCTAAGTTAAGACAGTATTTAAATGAATTCTATTAAACATTTTCTTGAAAAGATTGTGAAATATATGGTATTTATTGCACAATTTTTATTTATTGTCAATTTGATGGACACTACTTGCTACTAGATTTCGAACAAGTTTTTGTAAAAGTTTAGATTAAAACACGCAAAGCATAAATAGAGATGATTCTATTGGATCCATTGACTTATTTTACTGATGTCATGACATTAAAAATAAGTGATTTTGCAAGATTTAATCCTAAAATTAAGAAATTACCAGATATGATGTCTTCACAAACATTTATGAGTAGCTACAACTTATTTTAAATATCTTTTTTAAATCTGATATTAATCCTCTATGTAAACTAAGCTTACATATGCAGACAGATTAAATTAAAGAAGTATACTTATTTTTAAATCATCACAATATCTCGCAAATGATTTTCTACATCACGCTACCGTTAACTTTCTACTAAAAATTCTACACTTCATTGCAAAGATTTAAAAAAACTATTAAAATCGACATTTCACTGGACGGCATTGCAAAAATACACACCTGAATATAATATCACCTAAATCACGTATAAACGAAGATGTATTTTTTCAACTTTTTCAGTTATGTTATTGCAAATTTATATTGCAATAACATTAAATGACATTAAGTATTGTTTGGCAAAAGGAAAATTGTAAGAATTATTAAGTGAAGCTTAGTCTTTCAGTTCGTCTTCAATACTTTCATTTTTTTCAACTTTCGCTTGATGTTGAGATACACTGTGATACTGTTGTCTTTTGAAGAAGCCAAACTGCAATTAGACAGAAATAAATGAATTAATATCAATAAAATTATTATTATTTATTAATATTTTATTAACATTTATTTGTTATTAATATATTATAGTGTTAATAATATTAAAAGTAAATTATTACAATATTTAATAGCGGAAGTTTGCTTAAAACATAATATTGAATTTATAGCGGCATACTTTAATTAAATGGATTCATTTTATATATTATATAGAATAATAATAATCAATTATAATGCGTAAAAAAATTCAATTAAGATCACATTATGAAAAAATATTCTTAGATCAAAAATACATCTAAAATATAATTTTTACTTTTTTTTAGAAAATTAAGTAAGCAGCACGCAGTGTGTAATAACATAGTGAAATGATGCAAATTTGTAAACAAAATACAGTTAAAATCAACAAAACATCAAACATGACTCATAATTAAAGCAATATTTACAAAGCAAAAATCGATTCAAAAAGTAAAAAATAGTAAAAATTTCCGTTATTATTCGCAGCAAAAGTTTATTTTCATAAAGTAAAAAACCAATATTCAAATTTACTATTCGATTCAAAGTTACTTTTTGCAGAAAAAGTGAATTTTTTACAAAGTAAACAAAATTAAGATATAAAGATAAAAACTGAAACACACAAACCTTATAGAGTATGAGAATGATAAGAATAAGAACAATGATTCCCAAGATGATACCGACGATTATAATCCAGATTGGTATACTAGCGGGAGGTTGCACTTCCTTGGATGGTAGGACCACAGTAACAGCCTGGAATAGATGGATGGATGGGTGGGTGGATGGATGATGGATGGATGGGTGGGTGGATGGATCGATCAGATGGAGGGAGGGATGGATGGATAGATAGATAAATAGATGGATGAGTAGATGGATGAGTAGATAAATGGATGGATGGGTGGGTGGATTTGTGGGTGGCTGGCTGGCAGGGTGGGTGGATGGGTGGGTGGATGAATGATGCATGGATGGACAGATGGAGGGATGGATGGGTGGGTGGGTTGATGAGTGGGTGGGAGTGTGGGAGGGTGGGTAGGTAAATGGATGAATGATGGATGGATGGATGGATAGATAGATGAATAGACAGATAAGTTATGGGTACGTAGGTAGACAGATAAACAAACAGGCAGAGAGACAGGCAGAAAGAAAAAGATGAGAAGAAATAAACAGACATAGAGACAGACAGGTAGACAGGTAGACTAGATAGACAGATATTCACATATATATAGTCAGACAGACAGTCAGACAGTCAGATATATGTAAGCAGACCGGCAGACAGGCAAACAGACAGACCAATAATTTAGACAGACCGGTAGACAAACAGATAGACAGACAGACAGAAGTGTAGATATAGTTTCTTTAAAATTCAATTCAAATAAATAAAATAAAATAATTCACACAGAGTTACAATGTGAAAATTGTTGAAAATGATAGACTTACAAAATTACATTTTGAATCACGGTATGTTTTAGCTAATGCAAACTACATTAAAATATAAATTTCCAAATACAAAAGATAGAACTTTATTAAATAGTAAGGATTAACCTTGCTTATATCATTAGTTGTATCTTGTTGAATATCTAAACTTGGATCAATTGTAATTTTTGCAGTAGAGTACACGAGCACATGATCAACATTGGTATAGTACTGAAAAATATTATTCATTACAAGTTAGAACAAGTCTAAATAATTAAAACACAACACACGCAGACACCTTTTAAAGTAAGACAGTTTATGTACATATATATAACACCTTAAATATAGTAGCAGTAGTAACTAAGAGTCATTAAATAATTGAAGAAATAAATAAAAAATAAATAAATGCAGAAATAAATAAGTAAAGGAATGAGAGAAAAATTCGATCATTTATTAAATAAAAGAATTACTTAATTTCACTTTAACTTTATAAATTGCTTTTTATTTGAATCACTTTATGAATCACTAAATGAATTAACGAATACAAACAAATAAAAACAATGAAAAAACAGATATAAATAAATGTACGAAAGAATAAATATATGCATAAATAAATAAATATATGAATAAATACATATATATAAGAAAAAATGCATAAATATATGAATAAATAAATATATGAATATATAGTACCTCCAGGAATGTAGAGTTCCAAAGCCGAGCTCTTATGTTGATGACCATACTATCACGTGGTTTAAGTGGACCAAGGTCACAGTAAAAGTAAATACATTCTGCTGTTCCCTTCCCACAATCCTAGAAAGAGAAAATATAGATATAATAGTATTATTTGTTAATTTAAAACAATGAAAACGTATTTAAAATGTTCGATACTTGACAAATACGCGCAATAATATAAAATATACGCACAATAATATAAAATATACACACATATGTACTCTGTTAAGCATTAGTTGTACCATTATATACACTATTAGAATTTTACAATTAATGCTTAACAAAATACTAGAGATATTAATAATACTTGTTAGTAGACAATTTTTTTTATGCATATATAGTAATTAAGCATAAATATAATACAAGTGAAAATGCTGAGTATTTTTCAATAACTACTCTAGAGACTTTATAATGTGACACTAAGTTTACCAACATCGATCTACCCTCACCCTAACCCTAGACCTAATCCTAGCCTTAGTCTTAACCCTACACTAACTTTATCCCAAACCTAACCTAAACCCTAATGTCCTAATAGACCAAATGTTACTAGACTAAATATTGATGTACGTAGTGTCATAGACTAAAGTCTATAAACGAATTATTGTGATAACACTGATTGTAATTATCAATAGTATAGAAAAAATAAAATTCAACTTCAAGTGTACTCCAAAAATATTAATCCTCAATAATATCTTAAATTTGCAAATTTACGAGTCAATTTTAATTTTAAACATCAAACAACAAGTTCATCTCAATAAAAATCCTCAACAATATCTTCAATATATAGCAATATATAACAATATATAACAATATATAACAATATATAACAATATATAACAATATGTAACAATATATAACAATATCTTCAATTTGTCAAAATTTCATTTGTAAAATTAAACTTTTAAGTTGTTTTTCTTCATTTTTTTATTTGTTAATTTTATATTTTAAATTTTAAAAAGATGTTAATTTTTTATACTCACAACTTCTGTCCCCCCTCCACCAATTCTTAATTCCATGGACCGTCTTTCAGTCGCTTCCCTTTTTTTTCGCGACGGACCATTTGTTGAATTATCTTTATTCACTGAGTCGGGTCGAACCTGATTGAATTTGTAGAAACGTAAATAAATGAATCGAAATTGTAAAAATGTAAATAGATGAATTAAAATTGTGAAAATGTTAATAAATTAATAGAAATTCTTAAATTATTAATAAATGAATTAAAATTCTGAAAATGTAAATAAATGAATTGAAATTTTAAAATTAAAAATATTAATGTTATATTAAAGATTCAAGCTTTTCAATATTTGGTAAATTAATCGATTAATGTATATTGATAGTTTATTTTTATTTCTATCTTGTTATTTATGAAGAATTATAGACTCTTTTTAAGATATGTGACAGTATTTTTTACTCAAAGTTTCTAGTAATCGGCATCAGGAGACCAAGTAAATGATGTTTTGTATCATAATTTATGTAACAGTTTTCACTAGAAAATAAAGGTGTGTAAAAACTGATCACATTTAAAAGAATTATAATCAACTAGTTTATTAAAGGTAACAAACTATGCATATAAAACTTCCTTTAATGTTGTTTTCATGAAAATCTAAGTACAATACATAACAAGAAATAGGAAAATAATGGAAATATAATCAGAAATATAAATTTTTAATAAACAATAAAAATAAAATATTAAATTTACAAACCTTTATATTATTGGGATTAACTATGCTACGATCAAAAATGCATTTTCCATCTCCAATCAACTATAAAAATATAAATTTAAATAAAATTTATTCTATACAAAACTTCTCATATATACTGTACATAAATACGTGTTAAATAGTGATGTAGCTCAATACAGACTTGAAATATTATAAAATCTCGAACCTGAGAGATTTGATTTCCAATTTGCTGTTCTAAAAACTTCCCTAAAGAGCCTTTACTTAACAATTCTATAATACATCATTACTAAATTGACAATATATCATTGCTTATATAGTGATACTTTATATTCTATGCAAATGGACAATGAAGGAAGAAATTTCACTAAAAAATAGCATTAGAAAGAAAGGTATATACTACCTGAGGTTCATCCATAATGTATAGAAGATATTTTTGAGGAGATCCTGCGGAAAATTTACTTTCAACTTTAAGTGGCCAGTGTACATCTACCCTGGACTTGGCCACAGAAACTTTACCCACATTCTTTACCTGGAAAGAAATGCTGACTTATTATACTGATAATTAGCAATTTGACACTTAAATATATTTGCATCAATGGTATCAATGAAAATGTTTAATTACAAATTTCATAAAATATCAAGATTAGAATTTATGTAAGTATTAGTTTTTAATAGTAAATCTGTTCATATGTGAATGTGATTAAAGTATTTTCCTAAATTTAGACTCTGTTTTTTAATTTTTAATACAAAAATTTTCAAATGTAAGTTTTACGTACTTCATATCTGTGCCTTACTTCACTACCGATATCATCTTCAACTTTTATTGCGCTGATATCATTCTGAATCGTTCCACCAAACAGAACATTCTCTGGGATCGAAACACTAGCAACAGAAAAATTACAAATTAAAAATTTGTAATTTTTGTTACATTTTAACATTCGTAACATTTTAATTGTGACGAATTTCTTATCATACCATTGATACTTATGAACAATTGTTATTCTGATCAAATGTTACATAAATGACAGTAGTTTGAAGTAATTCTTGTAATTTTTAACGTTTCTCTTATAATCGTAAATATTGTTATAATTGATATAATAATAATATATGTTCATTTCATGCTGCTGTATAAATTCTTAAGATGTTAACTTAATTAATATATTTTTTTTGGTTAACATTTGTTACTGCCAAGTTCATTCTTTAGTCGGTGAAAGAAAATAATAAAAACAGAGAATAAAATAATACAAAACGGACAAAATTATTCATCAAATACACATTTGATAAGGGTTAGGATTAAGATAAGAGTTAGAATTTAATGAGGGTTATATTTTGATATATTTCTGCGTCTTTATAACCATGAATATTTGTAAAATACACTTAAATTAGTTTAAATAAGATGATACTTTTAATCTTCTTGTCTTAATAAGTATTAAATTATTAATTTTCAATCAGACATGCATCTTCATGCAATTTCAAATGTTCATATTCAATACTAAGATCAAGCATACATCTTTAATTTATTTCTGTATCAGAAACTAATTTTTTTATTAAAAATTTCATTAATTTCTTAACTTTTTTCTCATTCATTTCTTTTCTCTATCTCCTCATCTCTTTTATATAAAGATAACATGTTATAATATAATTTAACAAGATAACTTACCCTCGTATATAAATATCAGTGAGTGCAATCACTTTTATATTTAAAACTTGCTCGTTGTCTCTTAAATTCAACTCTGTACTCGTTCTAGAAATAATTACATACTAGAATCAATTACAGTATTCAGTACACTAATTGACTTCATTAATTTGCATCATTCATCAATAAATCTGGAATTTAAAATCTTAACATCCAAAATAAAACATTTTTTATTTGCTATTTGGTAAAACTTAACTTATTAAACTTTAATGATTTTAATTAGTATATTAAACTTGTTACCGCAAATTGCGTTGTGTAAGTTAAACTTATTATCAATTTATACAATAAGTAATGTCTCAACAGTATAATAAAAAGCTGTCTGAATTATTAATATTAAACGTCCAATTGAATACATACGTGTTTACTACGACTGTAATATTAAACTTGTCTTTAGAAGGTGTAGCCTTGGCTGGATCGATTCTGATTGAAAACTGAACGCTTTGCTTTTGCTGTAATGGATTCCCAATTGAGCATTGAATTACATTATCACTAGGACTGCATGAAAAAGCTTTTCCCTACAAATATTAATACATTAATTTAGTCAAAATTTTAATATGAAATTACTTCAGTAATTGATAATTTCGATCGTCTAATCAAATGCTCAATTTTTCAACTATCAGTCAGAAGATTAATAAATCAAATAACAGATCAATCAATTAAAATCACAGACTATACAAAAACAGCAAATCATAAACTACTGTTACCCCCTTAAGAAATAAAATTTTATTAACTTGACACACTATTATTTAAACTCTTTTGGTTCTGTTTTTATTAGACATACATCTATAATATATATGATTAAAAAATGTTTCATTCAAAATATAATATAAATAAAATAAAATAAATGAAACTATAATGAAACAACAGTAACCCGCTCATCAGTGCCCACATAACCAACAGACTTGGGTATAGTAATGGTCACAGAGGCTTGATGTGCATCTTCACCATTATTCTTAATATCAATGTCCAACCAAACCTGATCGCTAGTCCCAACATTCAGCAAAAAATCACCATCCGTGTCTCTAAAACACATGCAAGTCTATCTTATTATATTATATAATAACATTTATAATTAGTCTATTTTATAATATAATATCTGTAATTAGTCTATTTATAATATAATATAATAATATCTATAATTAGTTTATCTTATAATATAATATAATAATATAAAATAATATAAAAGGTGGTCACAAAAGAATAGTATCAAAGATAAAATGATTTCTTAATTGTGACTTATTTGAGTTATATTTCAGTTAATTATAGTTATTTCGTTATATTTAAATATCAACTTAAAACTGGTTATATAGTAACAGAAAT
>JAQIXG010001908.1:0-19629 GCA_034700105.1 Oconnorella tubifera | reverse complement strand
CCCTTCCCGTAGATAAATCCTGGCTATGCCACTGATTATAACTTATAATTAAGCGTTTTACTAGTTGAAAACCAGAAGTTTTTATAACACAGAGTTAATACAAAGATTAACTTTCGTAGATTTATGTCTAAAACTGCAACGAATTAATTACAAGCATAAAACATTTAATCTAAGCATTAGAATTATTTATTTCAAGTAGTCTATGTCAACATCTAAAAGTTACTTTATATCTTGTTAGCTTAATTGAAACCGGTTGTTTCAAATTTTTAACTCGCCGACCGCTGAGGAATAAAATCATATAAATTGCATTTTAATAAACTATAATACATATTAAAGAATAATTTTAAATAGATATTTTGACATTGAACAGATGTATTACATTGAGAAAAATAAATAAAGAAAATTAATCCTTGTGTTTGCTTGATGTAAAAACTGATTAATGGTATTTTGACTATATAATGATTCGGCTCAATCAATCAAAATATGGCTTAAAGGTTTGGCAGGATACAGACGTTGAATCTGTTCCCAACTTTGATGTTATTATGGCGCGTCAGGTTGTTGTAGTGTAATGCATTTTATCTAGATTAAGAAATACATGACATTGGATAAGAATTATGTAATTAAATGTTAATTTATCACGAAAGTTTCTAGATTAGAATCATTATAGTAAATTATTTGTTTTAGGATTTGGATAATTGAACGTAGAGGCTATCAAATAGAAAGTTAATTTACTTTAACGTTTAGTTATTTTTTATTTTTGTTTTTATTAGAGTATTTTTGACTTGTTTTGAAGTAAATTTCTCATGCGTTTTCTGCCTCACTGGATTTGAAACTAAACCCGGATATATCGGTTTTAGTATATACTCATTTTAAAAATGTTATCCGACATTAAATCAAACAATTCAAATCAATTAATTACTTAATATATAGTTAATTTATAATTAACTACTACTACGAACAATTATAAATAGTTAAACTATAATTACTTAAACTGCAGTTATTTAACATTTTCCTATCAAATCTATTAATTAATATTCAATATTATTCAACAATATCCACTAGTGGATATTGTTAATAATAAAATAATAATACTGTATTTCGTTTTTAAGAGAAAAATTGCGATTTAAATAAACAATATCAGTAAAAACCGAAATTATTTTTCAAAGAAAGTTGTTGATGAATCGGATCCAGACTCGATTGAACGTTTCTTTGCTGTTTTCCTATAAAGCTGACCATTGGACCGAGGGGAATATAATAAGACACAGCCGGTGAAAGATAGATTTCTACTTCCGGTGGCGAGCCATCGCGAGAATCATCCCGTGGGATGATAAAAAATTAAAAATTTCTAATAAGAATTCTATGAATTTAGCAGATGAATGATTGCTTGTGAAATTGGAAGAATAGGAACTCATTTGATTTTTTTTAAATTAAAATTAAATTAAAAACTCATTTATATTCCTTTCAATGTTTAGGCTTCACTTAAATTTGATTATTTTAATTTACTCTCCCATCCTCTCTCACTTTTGGTGACAAACCTTGGTGACAAAATACCCACTCCCCCACCCAACAAAAGAGTATTATTTTTTAATAAAAATAAAAGGATATTCTTTTTTGTTTGAACTACATAAAATGTCGTAAAATTGAAGTTTTTCTAAATTTACCTTCAATGAAATTTAACCTCAAGGCTAAATAAGGTTAACAATTTTTTGACTCATTTTCCACCCCCCTATCTCCAAAAATTTGAACCAGTTTTCCCACTCCCCCTGCCCCCCCCTCGTAAGAATTCTCACTCTTTATTTTTCCTTATATTTCGCTGATTTTCTTGCACTCGATTTATGCTGATGACAAAACGAAAGATGAAAATTACAGCAAAGTTGCATTTCAATCATATTTTACAGCATCTGATAGATGCATTGCACTAAGGCGACCAAGCGTGACCGCTCACGGAGTGATTTGTAATTGCGTTCACGCTTCGCTGCACACTTGTTTGAGACTACATAAGCAATCAAGCAAACACGCTCGTTTATGCATAATATAAAATCTCGTTTATAAATAATATATAAAGTTTAAAATTACATCTTTAATGATTTGATTAATTTTAAATTACTAATTTTGTGTGATATTGTGCTTGTTATTTTCAGTATTTTGCACAATTTTGAATACACAGATTCGATTATTAATAGTATTTAATTCATTGTTCTTGAATTTCTTTAAATAAATTATATTTAAATAGTAATGAAAAAGACTTTTATTTGTAATTACTGTTTAAATATAATTTACCGGATACAAAATTTAATTCAATTTATCACGTTATTGTTTAGTTAATGCCATCCTTCTTAATATGATATTAATATTAAAGCTACGTAATCCTAACCCTAAACGCAACCGGTCAAATTCTATACACCCGTGTACTTCAAATATCGCTATATCATACGCAAGCTCTGAATTGCTTCTTAAAAGTTTTACTAAAATGCAGAAAAAGTTATAAGCTGTTGCATGCAATACAAAAACGCAGCTGTTATTAGTTCACCGCAAGTAAGAAACTAAACTTGTTGATTGATTGACCAACCGATTTATTTATGCGATGATTGATTGAATGATTGAAGATTAGAGATTTTACAGATGCGCCTGGTTAGTGCAGATTCGTGGCGTCTTGTTTTTCTGGTAGATTTTGATATAATGGTAAATAACTTATGGTAGATTTATATCGGACGGTTCAATAAATTAATTCTTGTTTAGAAAAAGATTGATTCATAAAAAACTGCAACATAGAACAAGTAAACAAGTAAATATGAAACACAATTCCGTTTAGAACAAAATTAGATTTAAAATTGATATAATTTAATGTAATATTGTATGTATTGAATCGGTTAAAATTTTAAGTGCACAAACAATATAAATTACATAGCAGTCAGTTGACTTACTATAATAAATTATAAATCGCATCTTCTAAAAAATGAATTTACTTAATAAATTACTTTAATATTTTCTCCTCAGAACACGAAGAAAAATGTTCTTTCTTTCCTTTCCCTCCCTTCTAATTCTTACCCAACTATCCTTTACCTCTTCCGCCGATTCCCCCGTCAGACAAACTACTTCCGGTCCAATCCGTGGGGTCACACACACCGTACTAACCAAACAAGTCAACGCTTTTCTCGGGGTCCCGTTTGCTCAGCCCCCAATCGGGGATCTTCGATTTAAGCGCCCCCAGAAAATCACTCCTTGGGTTTCAACCCGAAATGTCACCACCCTGCCGCCATCTTGTCAACAACCGGTTGATACCAGTTTCAACCGGTTTCAAGGGGTCGAAATGTGGAACCCTAATACCGTTCTAAGTGAAGACTGCTTATATTTGAACGTGTGGCAGCCCATGGGGGGGCGCCCCAGCAAGGCGATAATGATCTGGATTTACGGGGGGGCCTTTATAACGGGCACCTCCACTCTTGACCTTTACGACGGTCGAATAATGGCGGCAAAAAGTGACGTCATAATCGTGTCATTGCAGTATCGTCTGGGCGCGTTTGGGTTTTTGTATCTGGGAGGGGAGGCGAGTGATGATGATGATGCTCTTGGTAATATGGGGTTGCTTGATCAGTGGATGGCGTTACAGTGGGTCAGCGAAAACGCGGAATGTTTTGGAGGTGACAAATCTAGAATTACTTTATTTGGGGAGAGCGCTGGAGCGGCAAGTGCCCACTACCATCTTCTCTCTCCACTTTCTCGTCATCTTATCAAGTCTGTTATAATACAGAGCGCATCTGCAGTCTCCCCTTGGGCATTTGATGCTCAAGAAAAGGCACAACTTAAAACTCTGGCACTTGCTGATTTGCTGAAATGTAGATTCGTCAGCACAACTCAGAATGTCTCCCAGCAAGCGATGAAAGAACTTCGCAAATATGTGACGCAGTGTTTGAAAAAGGTACCAGCGAAGGATATTCTAGATAAACAATATGATGTTGCTGATCCATCGAGTATTATCCTAGGGTCATTTTTTCCAACTTTAGATAATTATTTCATCAAGGAAACACCGAGTGATGCTTTCGTAAAAGAATCATCTCAACCAAAAAGTATAATGATGGGCGTGAACACAGACGAAGGGGTTTACTTCCTAGCTTATTCTGAGAAGGCTCTCTTTCCAGTTGCTCCAAAAGTTACTCCACTGTCTGAGGTAGACTATAAGGCAGCAGTTAGGAATATGTTCAATAAAGATACTCAGATGTTTCTCGATAGCGCAGTGTTTGAATATGGGACACCTCATAGATTCACCCAAGAAGGGGTTGATTATAGATTTGCTCTTGATGACATGTTGGGTGACGTCGCGTTCAAGTGTCCAGTATCTGAAGTAGCGAATGCTTTTTCTAAGAACAACAAAAAGGCGTACGTTTATCATTTTAATCATAGGACTTCTGCGAATACCTGGCCGGAATGGATGGGGGTGATGCACGGGTATGAGATAGATCATGTTTTTGGGGTGCCCCTGAACCAGTCGCAAGTTTATAAATCAGAAGAAAGGTTACTGAGCGATAGGGTGCTAACCTATTGGACTAATTTCGCTAAAACAGGGTAGGTATGCTTAATTTTTAGTGCTATTTCATTTTATAGGTAGGGCCCATACTTATTTTTTAATGGTATTTCATGTCATTTGTATTAATTTTTTAACGGTATTTCATTTTGTAGATATACACTTCATTTTTAATAGTATTACAATTTATTTGTATTAAATTTTAATTGTAGTTCACAGAATTTTCATTGACAATATACAAAACATTATGTGTAAGATTAAAGTGGGATAAAAACAGATTAATAAAGAACAGATTGAAATCAGTTGAGGCAATAGTTTAAACAAGTATTGCAAACAAGATGTTTGACAACGCGTTAAAAACAAGTTAAAAACAGGTTAAATAATATAGATTGAAAGCAAGTATTGCAATTAAAATCAATTTGATAAAAGCTAAAAGGTTAAAAAATATCTTTGGAAACTGCCTCAAAAGTGTTGCATTGTATTTTGATATTTTCTATATTTTATTTTATGTTGGACAATGTTTTTTTATTAATAAATGCGAATTGAACTGTAGATTTTAAATTTCAGGTTTATATTGTTTCGAGTTCAAAATATTTCGAGTTAAAGTTTTAAGATTTTGTGGCTAAAGCTGCATCTTAAACAATTTTAAATAAGTTTCTGACCTGATAAATATTTTTTTGACAATATACAAAACATTATGCGTAAGATTTCTATCTTTTGTTACCAAAATATAATTTTCATGTGATTATAATTTATAATCATATGCTTATTTAAATCATTTGATTATAGAAATATCATATGATTATAATGTATTCAAAGAAAACCTACATTGAAATCTATTATTGACATATTAATATTTTGGCATTTTCAAACATTGAACAACATTAACTTTTTCTATTCTTATAAAGGTTAATTAAAATTGTACATATATAAACTTCAATTATGGTATGCAAATAAGATTAAGATTCTACATTATAAAATATAATTTAATTCAGATATTTGCTGAAGAAAATTGATAAATTTCGTGACACTGCGAAGATATACAGAGCAATAAAACTGAATTTAATGCTGATTGTTATTGGACATTATTCTCTCTTTATCATTATGAACACACATTGCTGGCACTTTATCAAAATAATTACTGAACAAATAAAATGATGATTAAGCTGACAGTTTTTAGAATCTCTCGACAATAAGACAATAAAGGAAAGAAACTGTACGAAATGAAATGGAACTATATGGAAATATATGAAATTTTTATGGAATTTTATGGAATCCTTACGGATTATATTGTGATGTTATTCGATGCGTGAAGCGAAACGAATTGAAATTTACTAGTGATGAGAGGATGATGGAGAGAGAGAGAGAGAGAGAGAGAGAGAAAGAAAAGAGAGAGAGAGAGAGATAGAGAGAGAGAAAAGTATTATACCTAATTTAATGATTATATTTAATTTTGTAATTCACAACAAAATAGTTGTTAATAGAATTTCAAATTAAAGCTACAGTGTTTTAATTATATATTTTTGTTTATTTATTTGTTGATATCTAGCCAGCATTTTAACAGTATAAATAACTGACAATGACTTCTCAATTAATCCTAAATAAACACAAAAAGGATCATCTTTCAAATTTATAATTTTCAAAAATTTCAATTTTCATAACTCACAGAGATTTATAAATGAAGTAAAATTGATCAAATTACTCAATGCTACCAATTATATATATTTTAAAAAACAGAATAATAACTTAGATAATTTAAGATTATAACAGCAAAGAAAGAAAAATTGACACACTAACATAATTCACGTCAGGCGTGCCGCATCGTTTTTTATTATTTTTGTCTCAAATGCCGCAACGCACGTCAGAGATTTAATCCCACGTGACGCATAACGGCGGGAATCCTACGCGCGTAAACTAGAGCGCTTACGCACACCGAAGGTCAAAAGATACGTAACGTAAGAATTACGCGCGGTGCCGTAAGGTTATAAGTTATAACGCTATACGTAAGTAGGTTAGTTGGCTGCGTTAGGGGCCATTTAGTCGCGAATGATGAAAAGTTGATTCCGTAAGCTCTAGTTGAATATAAAGAAATAGTTACGTTATTTTGTAGGTTGCAATTATATAAATATGAAGACGCTTTATCTTTTATACAAAATATTTTTTGAGATTCAGTTGCAAATATATTATTAAATTGCAGTAAAGGAATATAACTGTTGGGCTTCTTACGTGAAAACTTACTTTACTTTATTGTAAATAACAAAATAAATATGTAAGTTTATCAAAAACAGCAAAAATAAAACTGTCAAGTATTCAAGAGTGAAATTGTGTACTTCTATTTAAACAAAATTTTAAAAAATTAGAGCGTTTGGGGGAGGGGGCAAAGGATAGATTTGTTTTTAACAATAATGAAATGCAATATAATGCGTGTTGTAAATTTTGCAATTGTGATATGATTGCGTCATCCAACGATCACACCATGATGATTACGATGATGACAATGATGATGATATATGATGATAAATGATGATATATGATTATGACGGAAGATAATGAAAAGATACAATTAAACCTCTAAACTTCTAAACACTCAATTGAAGCGAATATTTTGATCGATCGTTGAAATAAATTTGTCCTACTCTGCATATTTTCCGTTTAAAATTTCAAACTTTTCACTATTGACCGATTTACCTAAATTTACAAAAAAAAGACTTATTTACCTATTGTTGAAAAATCATTTCTATAAATATAAATAAATACATAAGTTATGCATAATTATGATAATTATTATCCCAGTTAACACAAAACAGAGAATAAATATAGTATTTATAAGTATTCTTGCTCAAATAAAATACACTGCTAAACTGTGTGAGTTTAGGTGCAGTAAATAAATAGTCAATAAGATATCGATATGAAAAATAAAATAAAATATAAAAAGAACTAGTTACTTGAAATTAAATTTAATTATTAGAATCCCTTTTTGCCCGCACACATTTATAAGAATAGAAAAGTAATATGCTAAACAAAGCTAATTTTATGTTGCGTGAAATTTAATAATACTGAGAAAGCAAACTTCACCATTTGACGATTTTTACTATTTCAGCCGCGAAAACTTAAAAAATTAGATGAGTACTATATATCCCCCTTCAACTCCGTAATTATTCATTATATTTGTATTGTTAATATAGTTTGTTTCTTTCTATTTTCTAGTTTTGGTATATTTTTTTGCAGGGACCCAAATCTAGATGAAGATGGCAGAAGAACTGAAGTTGAATGGCCAATATTTACAACAAAAGATAAAAATGTTTTGGTCTTAAATGCCACTGGACTTTCAGTCGAGTCTGGATTGAGAGAGAGGACTTGTAGATACTGGAACGAAATTGCTCCTAAAATAAAACAAGGTTCACTTCGCTTAACAATAAAATACATACAGAATGACAAAGTTTGAACATATAAATTAAGAGAGTTTTGAACGTATAAATGAATCCAAATTAGATAATATATATCTTAAATAAAGATGTATAATAATAATGATTTGCTATCTTGAAGAAGGTTATATCAAACTTAAACATCTTAAACATTTTCAAAATTGAACAAATAGTTTGAATAAATCATTTATTGTAAATCATCAATTGTAAATAAAATATTTTCACTGGTTATAATTTTAAAATTATAATTTCAAGAGATTTTTCAAGAGTATTTCAAGAGCATAAATTTCCAAAATAATGAAATAATCTTTCTAATTTTTATAAAACTTATTAGTCAGCTACATTTCATTCATTTTCTACTTCCTGTTTCAACTTCTTGTTCTTGTTTCAGTGGCGGAAGAAGCGGCTAGATGTTCAGCAGACCGGAAGTTCTTTGCAAAGATCTTATTTCTTCTTCCTTCCTTTATTTGTCTCGCGTTTCTTTGTCTATTCGAATTACGATTTATTATTATAGTGTAAATGAATAGATTTAAGTATTATTTAGATAATTTCATGAAATGTGCAAAATTGAAATTACAAAAAAAAATTCGAAAATGTTTGCTATGTTAGGTTAATTTATAAAGTACAAAATAGGATAATACAAAATTAAAATATATATTTAAATTAATAATAAAACGTTGGCCGCTGCTCAAAATAGTTTGAGGTTAATGTAATGTCCATTCGCTGCGTTGCGCCACATATTTATACAAAAAAGAATATTATAATTTCTTAATGATTAGAAAAAACTGCAGCAATAAAGATTAAAGTTTTCATTTTAACTATGTACAAATAGAGTCTTAATATTACTTGTACATAAGAAAATTAGCTGAAAATTTAGTTGAAGGCTATTTTATCAATAAATTGTTGTATTGTACAGTATCTTTATCATTATCATCATTATCATCGTGTATGATATATCTTTGTCATTATCATCGTGTATCATCTTTATGATAGAGTGTAGGCTCCATGGACTTGTAGACTGTATCATAAATGGATCAGTTTGTGTTGATATCGTGTTATACTTACGGAAGTTGCTCATAGCTAATATATTAAATTATTTCTGTATATTGTGCAGTGTAAATAACGCTTTCAATGCTGTATTTGAGTAGATCTATAGATGAATTTAGTTGTACAGTTATTTTGAGAATTATTAGAAATTGTATGCTTATTGGAAAATAGCACCCGAAGGTATTTTTTTTATCAAATCCCGCCTTAACTAATCCTAAACTTAATCCTAACCCTAGCACTAACCCTAATTCAATCCTAATTCTAACCCGAATCTTAACCCCAACCCTAACCCGAGGAATTAGTAATCGGGCCGACTTGTCGAGGCCGTTTTGACCGGTCACACTTTAAAGCATTAGACAGTATTTTATTTTCGAGCTGAATAATTGCTTGTAAATACTGTTGTTCGTTAGCAAAAAAAAGTTTGTTCGCTTATAATTAAAATAAAAATTGTTACTTAAATGGCGTTTTAGTAATTATTTAACTAATTAATTAATAATTAATTAAATTGTTATCAGTTAAAAGTCACAGCTCGCCTGCTTAAATTTTATTTCACAGCCGCTTAAAATTCACAGAAGGTGTGAATTCGAAATATAAAACAATTTAACAGATGCGGGAATTTTTAAAATAAAACAAATAAAATGTATCTGGTATTATAATAATCAAATAATTTATGGTTATTTTTAATATTAACTAATAATTCCCGTTATTCGCGTAATAAAATAAATCAGAAGTATAAAAATTTATAAATTAATCACGACTTAATATTAGTTAGTCGTAAATTGCAATTTTAGACGCTTCGCTTGACTGATTTCGCTCCCGAACTCGCCGTTCCGTCTCGTTGATTTTGTACCAAGAGAATATTTTATAAGTTCGAGTAGAAATGACTATAATAGAAGAAGGAAAGATGAACAAATTTACACATTAAATCATAATTGTGGTATGAGAGATTTTAATAAAAGAAACATTGCGGTTATGAAATTTTTGGTCTCAAAGCTCGAGTTTATTTTGTGAATATTATGTCTTAAAGTTAAAGATTTGATTTCGAGGTCTGTGCAACGTGGTTTTAAGACCTTAAAATCAATGTCTTGATTTTTTTATAGCTTTCATCAATGCTTAGGTCAAGGCTTCAGTAGATTTTTTCAAATAATTTTACAGAATTATTTCAATAATATAGCTCTTAATATCGAGTTATAACCATTCAATGGCTATAGCTAAATAAAAGATCATAAGCGTTTTATGATTTTTGTGTATTGCCTTTGTGAGCAGTGAACATAGAAGTTTACTATTCGAATCCTTGCAAAATTGTACGATTGCGTGAAGTTTTTTGTGTCATTTTATACAACTATTATGGATGACATCTTTATTATCTCTATTGTTTCAGTAGTTTATATATATATTTTTCTCCATTTCGATTGAAGCAGTTTTATGTGTAAATCATTCTGAATGAGACTGAGTTGAGTTGAATCACATTGTAATGGTCTATTTCTCTACAACTTGCAGTTTTATTAAACACTTTTTACTCGTTGGTCGTCTGTCATCACAGTATAATACAGTTACTGTTATAGTTGTAAATGTCACGATTCGTGTCAGTTCAAGGAGAGGGGGGGGGGGGGGGTTGAGATATAGTCTTGGGTGGCTTGTAACCCCATATATTTTAGCCTACATTTTCATGTAGTTTCGTTGTAAACTACATGCATTTTCAGTGAAAATGTAGTTTCAATGGAAACTACATTTTCATTAATATTTTGCTGCTAAGCAACATTCCAACCCTTCCCTGCCCAACCCAATCCTATCCTTTTTTGTTTTCTTTCTTTTCAATCTATACTTGATCAATAAGCTAATAGTAATATTATTTGCTAACACTTTTTCTTTTTTAATAACAGTTCAAAACAGTTCAAGACAGTTTCTAAGTTAATGCCGTTTATTTTAAAAATAATTTCTCCCCCTAATGTTTCGTGGAAAATGTCGCCCACAAAACACAAAGAGTTATTTGACTGGTATGGATGGGGACACGCTGTGTGACAACTTTTAGAAGGTTGTAGCTGTAAATTACTCTTATAATCTAAATACTTATTTTTATACGTGGGCGAGGTAGTCCTGATATTATAGCTAGGCCTAGTTTCTTTAAAATAAACATTAAATAAATAGACTCAGTGTCATGCAGCGAATTTTTCACAAATTTAATATGTAGCTCCCGAGTTATTATAATTTATAATTAGTTATTATAATTTATAATTATAATTTTGTATAGGATTTCAGTAGCAATAGGAATTAGATAAAGTAGGCCTATAATTAAGCTTTTAGTTGTTTAACATTGTTATTATTAATTTAAATATCGAAAAGAAAGATTTAGAATTTTTGAGGATGATGACTGAAATTAAATTTTATTGATTTTTTTAAATTTTATTGATTGCATATACACTGTATTTATACAAATAGACATTTGTATTAGTAAAAGACATTTAGTTAATTTGAATTGCTTCATCCTTTCAAGGAAACTGCAAGCAGTTTTGCGTTTAGTTTTGAAATGAATTTTGATAAATTTTTGAGTAATAAATATGAAAGAATATATAGAATCTTAGTTTATTAATTCCAAACCAAATACAAGTATAAATTATACAATCAATTATAGAAGTAAAAATAAATGGTTTGAGAGGCTACTAGATAAGCAAAAACCACAGTTTTTTGCATCTTTTTTATGTGTTGCTTTGTAGAGATGGAGTTAAATAAGCAAAGACATAAAATGTTGACTGCCTCGCGGAATCTTTACGTTGCACTCAACAAAAAACATCTTTTCATTTCGTTAATAGCTTTAGTAAGTTCTAAAAGTTAATATATGTTTAAGTTTAAATTTGAATATTAATGATTCCATATGCTTATATATTATTATTGCATTTTATAACAGTATATACAGTATATGGCCTATTGTTATAGAGCACTAATTGTAGTTATCATTATGAAGTTTATACTATTACATTAGTTCATGTTTTATCTGAGCCTCAGTACTGTTACATCCGATAGAAACAAATTGTCCAATAATATTGCAATTTTTCTGCTATATTGTAAACTCAACTGATAACTTAAATTTTAACTTTAACGATAATGAAATATTAACAATGACTTATTCAAATTTATCAGTTACTTATTTTATTCATTTTTGTAGAATTTCTTGTTGATCGAGTCAGGTAAGCTAAATTATTTTAATTGATTTAATTATATAAATTAATTACACTTTATATACACCAATTTTTTTATTCTGTGTAACTATATAGGCCGAAAGTTAATCAAACATCTGATAATATTGCCTCAATCTGTTTTTGCTATAAACTCTGTATCGTTAATTTTAATCATTCATGTACTATTTCTATTGTCTTATTCTATTGTATTTATCTATGATAAGATAAATGCTGAATAAATTAGAAATTTTATTTATTGTTGTCGAAAGACCATTTCAAATATATAATATAAAATCTATTGATTTAGTTGCAAGCTCGAGTTCAACAAATATTTCGTCATCTCCATCTTCCACAACACTAACAACAACAATTGCCGCTGTCCCCACTTCTTTTTTTACCACCACCCCACAAGTCATAGTGTCCAAGGGCGCCACAAGTTTTCCAAGTTTGGCCTCGGGTGGGGGACAGGAGGCGACATCACCTTCCATTGGATCTAATCCGGTTTGAATTTTTTTTAAATTTCAAAATTGGCTTCGCATTGTCAGATTATAATTTATATTAAATCTGATTATTATCTGATTATAATCTGAATTATAATTTTAATTCTATTTCACTTTGTTAAATTCATTGTCAAGTATTAAATGAAATATAATATTTTGTACAATAATAAATTAATTGCAATATACACGGTGACAGCTAAATATAAGTCAAATAATATTGAGCGTTTGTTTTTAAGTCCAAATAAGAAAGTTAAATATAAATTTCCTGCAGAAATAATGTTGAATATAATAGATAAGAAACCATGTAGATTGTAAGTTAAATTCTATTCGAATTTAAATTAGAAACGTGTTATATTTCAGTGAATATTTATTTTATTTGCATAAAAATTGAGGTGATTTACTTAAAGCTAGTGCATGTACTATATTTATAAATGACTGATTCGTTTATAAAAAAAATGTATATAGGGCGTAACATTTATACTGTATTTTTAAAAACAGGATACTAAGTCAACTTTAAGTCAAATTTCCAGTTCTTTATCTACAAATTTAACCCAAACAACCACTCCCCCTGCCGTCACCCTCCATATCCAGCTGACGGCGACGCGGGCCGTCACCCTTCGCCCCCAGTCCGCGGCCCAGGCGGGCGGACAGGCCCCTGAAAGCAATTCAGATTTCAAAACTGAGACTTATAATTCTCTCCTTCCCCAGCTTGCAGGACTTTGTGGATTGTTTTCTGAGAGTAGATTACAGTACGTGCAAGTATATGAGCCGGCGAGTCAACCTGTCAATTCAAACGCGCAATCGGGTACGTCATAAAATGATGTTTAATAGTTTTATGTTTAAATATTGAAATATTTACGAAATTAGAAACTTTTGTGAAAATTTTATAATATTTTCAAGTAACTGAAAGTTATATAGTTAAAACAGTTATGTAGTTTTATAGTTTTATATAGTCATTTAAAATGTTTGAAGTTCCATTTTGGAATAGTCTTTAATTATAATAGCACTTACAATAACTTAATATTAATCTAAATATTTTATTTATTAGAACTAAACTACGTGAGATTAAGCGTAGTACCTGGCAGTACGTCAAATGAAGAAGTACGTAGCACTCTGTACAATCACGTCATGTCAGATAATCCGAGATTAACGATATTTGAGCTAAACGATACAATGCTCATTTTATCATTACCCGTATACACGTGGACAGGTCTTTATTCTGTTATGTATTTATTTCTATTACTTTTTGACTAAAAAAGTGCATAATATATATTTTCAATATGTGCTGCATATATTTTAAATAAATTCAACAATAGTCGATTGTCTGCAATAATGCTATGACTAAAATAAAAGCCGATTAGTTTGGTTTCCTGAATCATTATTTCCAATGAATTTATCTTCAAAAATTAATTGCAATTTTATTTCAATATTTTTCAGACGCCGGCCCCTGCCCCAATGCTACCTGCTCCCCGGGGGGCGTGTGCGACCTGGCCCTCCCCGGGACATTTTACTGCAAATGTTACCCGGACTACCAGGGGCAGTTTTGTGAGACAAAACTGATGGTGCCGTCCAATAGCAATCTCAGTCTCTTGGCTCTGCTTGTTATACCGTTTGTGATTGGTCTAATTCTTATAGGCCTATTGGTTGCTTATTGCGTGGCGCGAAAAAAACGGCGGGAAAAGAAGAAAAAGGTGTGCTTTTTAATTCAAAAAATTATATTTTAAAAGTATTAGTATGCTCACAAATTTATAATTATTTGTTAATTATTAAAAAGTCTTAACAAACGATGAGTTTATTACGAAAATGAGCATTTAAAGCAATACAATAGAATATCATAAAAATATTTTACAGCAGAATCGTTGGAAATTTTCAGATTGCTGATTGACTTTTTTGTTGTAGCTGCATTTTGCTTTTAACTCAAACAAGCAATAGATGTTATACAAAACTGATTTATGTAAACAAATAATGACAATAACTAGTTTCTTCATTTATTTGTTTCTTTGTTAATTTGTTCGTGATATTTTTGGTTATTCAATCTGCTGCTTATTTTGTTATTGTTGTTTACTGTTGTTTATTTTATTGTTTATTGTTGCTTATTTCAGTTGGAAGCTGAACTGAGTGAGGTGGGGGCAAGAAATCAAGTTTTTCAATCGACAGTGGGGAAAAGTTACTCCGTAGTTTTTAACGAATCAGTTTTTAATTCAACAACGAACAATGATCAGGAAAAAGACAAACCCACACCAGGAATGTTTTAATGCGAACGCTTTTAGAAAGATTGATATTTATTTTATGATTTTGTTTTTGTTGTGTTGTTTGTAAACTTTGTGTCACATCAGCACAATTTGTATTGTTTACTGATGATGATTTAAATGTTACTATTATTTCTTTTTTTACTTTGATTCAATGGTTGAAAAGATTATGTTTTGAATTTAGTCAGTTAAAACGGACTGAATACTTGAAGTATTTTACTAATTTAAATAAAATGTGTTCATTTATAGGTATTTATTAAATTTGGCACCAAAATGGAATTTAATATTTAGACAGACTATTCATTTATGACTGTATATAAGTGAAGATATTTGATTAAAAATGTATGATTTTACTTTTCTATATTAGTTAAAGCCACAAACTACTAGTATAAAAATTTGTTTCTTACTTAATGTCACATCAGCTCAAAAGGATAATTTGTGACAAATTGTACAATCCGCTACATATAACTGTTTATATAATATCCATTTTCTTGCTTCTATTCTTGTTTAAAAATTTCAAAGCAATTATTACTCTATTATTACTAAATCTATTACTTATTACTGAAATATAAATTATTATTTTAAACAATAGATTATTAAGACAAAAATATTGTAATATAATCTAAATATTATTTATCATCGTTAACAATAAACTGAGTATTAAAAATTAAATAGCATATAATTACATTAAATGACGCATTATATTGTAAATAATAATAATGATATAGTTTGTAAAGAGTTTAAAATCAGATTATTCACAATACTTGTAATTTATTTATTTGTTGCTTAATGTCACATAAGCACAAAAAGGCTACGCAAATAGATAAGATAGGTACTAATAACAACATAAACAGGGTGGATCCATTTGGGGGGGGAGGGTACAAACCCCCACCTCCCCCCTTTTAAAATAATTCATATTTTTTCAAACAAAATGAATCATTTAAAAGCCATCCCCCTCCCTACCTAACTATTAAAAATATTTCAATAATGAAATTAAGAACAAATTCAAAACAAGTAAGAATCTGTAAAAGAAAAATAAAAAAAATCTCTACCCCCTAAAATTAAAATTTGAATTCTCCCTATGCTAGAAATTTAAAAAGAAATATTTCGCAAAAAATTTAAGGCAGATTTGGAAGCACATACAAGAACAACATTACAAAAATACATCTAGCAAATAAAAAATGATTTATAATACAAAATATAATAATTTTATAACAAATATTTTTATGCCCTGCTTACAATTAAAAATTCTCCCTCATATTTATAACTCCGCCCCCCTGTCAATCAATCATTAAATCAAGCTCCGCCCATCGCCCCAGTCACGTGATGGCGTAAAATTATAATTTATAATTTAAAGATTAAATTTGATCTTTACGCTACCTTTTTTAAAGGATCAAAAATGATATAATATTGCGAAATATCGTAAAAGCTCTTTAGTGTTATAATGATATTCTCTTTAGTGTTATATTGATATTGAAAAACAGTATCTTTATATAGTCAATATTATATCAAGTTAAAAACTTAAAATATAAAAATAAACACCACTAAAAGAGATTCAATCCGAGTACCTAGCTGTAAATTAAATTTATTTGTTTCTTAACGTCACATCAGCACAAAATTGCTACGTTTCGACTCGCAGTTCATATTATTACCCAAAACAAAAAAGAAATAAATGTAAAATAAATTATATAATGTCTAAATATGAGGTATTATTAAATAAAAATATAAAATTAACTCAATGAATGAAATGATTTAACTCAGATTTTATGTAACAGTTAATATTTAAGCGACAGATTAATCATAAAATATAATTAAATATATTTAAAAATGAACACAATTTTTTGCAAAATTTATCCAAATTTTACTTAGTATAAGACAAATAAGATATACAATTATTTTATGGCTGAGAAAGTAAAAAGTTTCCATTTGAGGAAAGAGAGAGAGGGCTAAATTCTGACAAAGATTTTCAGCCCCTATGTATTTTAATATAAATTTTTCAAAATTTAAAAAAAAAATTCTTTTATATTTCATTGCATTTTGAAACTAACTATACTTATCTTTTCATTTCCCCCACCCCCCCATAACCTTCACCACCCTCATATAAAATTGACCATCACTTAGGGAGAATTTTTAAAACAATTTTATAATTTACTTAATCAACAATTAATTTATAATTTTTACTGTTAAAATCTTAATTTAATCCCCCACCTTCTTCTCCCCTCCCTGTTTTCAAATCTAATAATTTCGCCACTAAACGTAACATCCTCCTCGATATATAAATAATTCTAAAATCCAAATTTAAAAAAAAATATAAAAATAAATTCAACTCAAAATCATTCAATCCAAAACCAAATCGCGTAAATTTAAAAATAATAAATCAGAATTAAACTTATGCCTCGAAAAAGATTGTCAAAAGATTTAACAATTGAATAAAACAAGAATAAAAAAATACTTAGAGATAAACTTACATCTATTATATTTAATCTGTACTCACTTGAAAACGTCCATCAGTACAGGATATAAGAGTACTATTGCTTAAAAAAGTACAATTTATATCATAACTTATTTGACAATTAAATCGAACAACTAAAAAAGTACTCGGAAATAAGCTTACATCTATTATATAATATAAATCTGTACTCACTTGAAAACCTCTATACAAAGAGTATTTATTGTATATTTTATTTATTGTACCAATAAATAAAGTATATATTGGTTAAAAAGGAAACAGATAGTACGATTTAAATCATAATTTAAAATCGTAAAATTTAAGATAGAAAAGTTACAGAAATTAAAGTTACGCTAAAAGAATTACAAAGTAACAGTTACAATAAAAGAGTTACAGAAGTAAAAGTTACGGTAGAAAAGTAACAGAAGTAACAATTTACAATAGAATAGTTACAAAGTTACAATAGAATAGTTACAAAGTTACAATAGTATAGTTACAAAAGTTAGAGTTACAATATAACAATTACAGAACTTAAAGTTATAATAGTCACAAATCTCTGATTTAAAAAATAATCTAGCTATTATTTAATTATATATAATTAAATAATTAAAAATATTAAATATTATATAATTATATAATTATATAATTAAAAATCTCAACTAATAACACCAGTTTTATTTAGTAAAATTTAAATAACATTTCTATATAACACACATAAACGTTTTAAATTATAAAATATTTTTATTAAACTGATAAATAAGGTACCAAAAACAGTTAAATATTTGATAAAAATTAGAATAATATGACAATTAGAAACCTAATTAAATTATTACTAACAAAATTCCGACTTTGTTTAAATATTCCGAGAGAAAATTCTCTCTCTAGAAGCAACGATTGTCTCCTATATTATAACTTCTACTTTTACGACTAACAACAGAAACTTTTTACAGCATAAATATTGAGATATAACGTTAATTATACAATAATCAATATTAACTGCTATACAGAGAAATTAGATATTAAAATCATTTTGTAATCATTAATCAGTGATTTATCAATCTTTGATTAATCACCAACAATCATTGACTAATCATCCACAATCATTATAAATCATTGACCAGTCATTAATAATCACTGACTAATCATAAAAAATCATCAATAGATAATTATGATTAGTCACATAATCAATCAAAACCATTATCAATCATTTTCATCCTATCTAAATTTGCATAAAAGCTAAATTATTAAAAGCATTCAAATCGGCTTATTTTTATAATACAGTATACTATTGTAAATAAAAGCACTGATTATAAAGCATGTATTTAAGAAAGCAATCTTAAATTAAAGCTTTGATGACAAATTGATGACAGTATATATAATGCCATCGTGTCGAAATAATGAAATCTAAACAGTCATTGGATGCCATATATGCCACGTTATGCCACTATGACACATTGTGCCATATATGCCACATTATGCCATCTATGCCACTATGACACACCCTTGCCTTCCTTCACCTCTATCTCACCAATGTCATCTTCTTCTTCCTCTTCTTGCCCAGCCTCTGCTTGCTGTACGCAAACAAAAAATTACTTTTTACGCTTTCAATTTACCTCCTCCCCGTTCTCTCCCTCTTTCTCCCCCTTACCCTTACCCTTAACCTCCCCCTCTCCCTCCCCGTCTCCCTCCCCTTAATATTCAATCTTAAGGTATATTAGAGAATATTAGTCTAAATAGAGTTAGGGTAGACGTTACAAACTTGTGCTTGGATGGTTTTCATGTGCGCATATAATAGAACACCGATATCTTGATGTCCTTCTTCTACCGCTATAGACAAAGCAGTACTGCCATCCTGTGAATAAAATACAGAAATTTGTGACAGAGCGATTAGGCATTGAATATGGAACTAACAGATCCAGGTTCAATTCCCGTGAAGCTAACTGCGTAAGATATAATGCGATAACTATAATAAATACATAACTTAATGCAATATCAGATGATACACCTGACAAACAAATGTCACGCTTTAACTATGCACACAGCACAATTCAATATCCAACGAAACACTTAAAAAATGCAAGATTTGAGCGTTTAAAAAACGTTTTAAACTTCAGTCATAATTTTCAACATTCAATTTTCAACAAAAAAATGTATTTAACAGGAATACACTAAATCATACGTAGTGCGTTAGCGCGTACGTATAATATACTTGGACCCCCCATTTCGCCTAAGCCACCCCTACAGCTATAACAGCCGGGAGT
>JAQIXG010001907.1:0-19641 GCA_034700105.1 Oconnorella tubifera | reverse complement strand
TAAATATTAAATATATTTTGTATTAGTCAATGCTCGTTAGAGCAGTGGTTAGTGCGCTGGATTAATATCCAGGTTTGAATCCCGGATAGCTTACTATTTTGTTAATTCGCTGCACCCTTTAGTAAGACGCTTAAATTGACAGCTACGTCTGAGACGTCGTTCATATAATAATGTATTCCAGACGTTAAACTTAAAATAGTATTTTAAATTATAAATTAAAATTAAAATATTTATAATTCTAGGAATACATGAGACTATGCAACGCAAGCATTGTTTGGATTTAGCAAAAGATTGTAACTTAGACATCAGTCTAATTACTAAGTTAGTAGTAGAAAATATCAGAGAATTGGACTCTGAAGGTCTTAGCTTAGAGTCCAGCATAGCATTGGATGGTAGCACTACTGCTGTAAGGGACACCTTTTTTATTGTACTTGATCGGATGATAAAATTCTTTTGACACCTTTTTATTGTATTGATTTTTGATATATATACATGTTTATTAAAGTTTATAATCATTAAAGTTTATAATATATTGAATAGTCCTTCTATTTATAATGTATTAAATGTTTTATGGATCATTTTTATGATGTTTTTATGACGCCTTTTATTTTATTAATCGTTTCATGATGAATTTATAACACGTCTGTATTGTATTGTTCGTTCTAATAATAGAGTGTATGTTATTATAACGATCATTATTTAAACAGTTTTGTTTATTGACAACATTTTTTGATTTGTCTTTTTTAGACACTTTTTTATTTTGATGAAATGTTACTGTAAATGTGTGCCTTTTATATTTCGTTTTTTATTTTATGTGTTGTGTCTTTTTCTAATAAAGTTTATCAGTGTTGTGTTGATTTTGCTATGTATTTCTATTTAGATAATTTGATGATGTAATTTCAGTAATTTCAGATACACCTTATTGTCTATTGACTAAATAAATATGTTGCGTGTTTATTTATTGATTAATTTGATTGTTTAGAATGATGTACTGAAGATAAATTCAATTGAATGGTTAACGTTTGAACGTTCAATGAGATCTGAAGCTTTAAAACAAACCAATGCAATAGCTAGAGTCTTTCTAAGTTTGTATGATGTGTTATTTATATAACTTAAACTGCAATTATCGCACACCTGTTTTATGTCTGTTTTACATTTTATTAATATAACTTGAAAATGTCATTATCGCACACCTTTTTTATTAGTATTTTATCCAGTTATATAGTATTGAAATTATATTCATTTGTTTTTAAAAACTCTGTTCTTTCTCAAAAGTAAATAGATTTAAATTTATAATTATTTAATTTAAATGGATTATTATAAATAAAGATTTTCAATTTGGCCACCATTTTTAATCGTGAGAATATTTGCATATATGGTTAAATAAAAAAAATTGATGTGTTTGTTCATTATCTAATATTTTATCTAATATTTAGTTTTTTTTTGTTTAAAATAGTTTTGATTATAATATTATTTAATACCAGTATTCTAATTAAGTCGAAAATAATACTAAAGGGTGCAACAAGTCTGGGTGTATTTTCAGTACAAGGTAAAGTACAGGCCTGTAGAGAAGCAACCATTCAACTTCCTACAGATTCTATTGGTTTAATAATCAACCAATGGAAAGCAAGAGTTAGTTTAGCCATTAAACACTTATTATTATTATTATAATTATATTTTAATTTATTTGTTATTATTGTTGTTATCTTAATTTATATTTGAAAGTCTGGAATAATGATCTAATAAAATAATATTTTATGAAATAGAGTATAATCTAAAAACTTGCTGTTTATGTATAATATTTATTAAAATATCTTTCATTGTAAAATGACATCGTTCATCGTAGATGTGTTGCAAAGATGCAAAAATATGTGCTGTTAGTATTAAGTTAGTATTTGAATGAAATTTGACTGCAATTAAAAAGGTGTGTAAAATGATTACAGGCCGGAGATGCTGCATTACCAGCTGATGATTCTAATACAATCAGAGAACATCTATGTATCAAAGCTTATCTTGTATGTATCTTTTCTCTCTCTCTCTCTCTCTCTCTCTCACTTTCTTTTTCTGGATTTCTTTCTCACTCTCTCTCTTTCTCTCTTTGTTTGTCTCTGTCTCTCTGAATTTATGTCTCTTTCTCTCTCTCATTCTCTCTCTGGATATATTGCTGTTACTCTTTGTTTCTCGATTTCTCTCTCCCTCTCTGTCTTTCTCTCTCGGTCTCTCTATCTCTCTCTCTTTCTTCTTTATTATTTTATCGTATCGATACCTTATCTTATCTACTATCTTATCTACACATTATCTTATTATCTACTATCTTATATCTTATCTTAACTAGGATTCAGACGACCATTTCTCCGATTGGTTCAAACACTATCACAACGCTCGACCCGTTGCACCTGTTTCGTTGCTCGGTCAAAACTTCACAGAACGCGTTGCATTCGAGCAACAGCAACAACAATACAACGCTGACATGGATAGATGGCAACAGTCACTGGATCATATCACTCGAGTTAGTTGAGTGATTGAGAGATGGAGTGATGAGTGATTGAGTGAGGAGTGATTGATCAATAGCAGACGTTGCTTTTACTGTTTAGTATACTATTATGATGTTAAATTGAAGTTGAATTACGTTTAACGTCTGAATTACTGTATTATACGAACGATGTCTCGGACATCGTTCGAGCTGTCAATTTAATTGTCTTACTAAAGAGTGCAGCAAGTAGCGCAATAGTGAGCATTCACAGGAATCGAACGATTTTCTAACAAAATCTGTTGTAATTGTATTTGTAATAAAAAGGCCTAGAGATAAATTTTTTTGTCAATAAGTTGCTATTTTTTGTTGGTTCTCAATAGTTGTTAATTAATCTGAGATTAATTAGCATTAATCTTAATTGACAGATAACGGTTGAAAAAATCTACAATGTGTTATTGTTCATTGATGGGGGATGGATGGTTGATCAACAAAAGGTTATTAAAAATTGTAACTGATTTGATAATTTCATGTAATAAATTATTCGCACACCTTTTTTTATCTGGAGTAGAAACTATAAATTGTATTATTTTAACAATGTAAATGTAATTTTCTTGTGGATATTTGATATTTTAGCTGATGTTATAAATTATAAATAATAATTTTTTAATTTATTAAAACTTAATTTATAATATATATTTAATATTTCTTTTGTTAAAGCAGTGCACATTTTCCTTAGTATATATTTTAATCAATAAAATTAACATAAATAAATGTTTAGAACATTTTTAAAATTGAGTTTTTGAAAATAAGTTGTTTTTGTTTAAAAACAGCAATGTTGATGTAGTTTTTGAATGTTTTCTAGGGTGTATATTGTAGGGATGATTGATTGTTACGTAGGTTTTTGTAGAGTTGGTTGTAATGTGAAGTTGTAGCTTATTCTGTAGGCTGTGGATTGTAGTGATGATATAGTTTGTTTTTATTTATTTTGTTAATTTAAATTATATTTATTTATTGTATAGGCTGTATTTTGTAATATGTAGTTTTTATTTATTTTGTGTTGGGTATATTATTTTGTAGTGTATAAATTGTAATAACGTAGCGATGATTTATTTTATAGGATGATTGCAGCGATGTAGTTCGTAGTCATCAAATGAAAACACTACGTCAGAAATGTCTTCCATCTCTTTGTTTCTTACTACACAACGTACTACACACTACAAAACAGTACAAACAATGCCTACAACTCGCTGACTACATCTCATCTGAACATTATCAACTTTACAAGGTTCTATTTCTTAACTAATATCTTTTTTTTATCTATCTTGTTTTTACTATCCGTCTCTTATCTATCTCTCTTTTACTATCTTTCTCCCTTATCTTTTTGTTTTTATTTTATTTTTCTTGTTTTTACTATTTGTTTGTTCCACTTTGTTGGTTAAGTGGTTAGGGTGAATGATTCTGAATCAACTGAGCCTAGTTTTTAGTCCTGGAACGCTACATTTACTAGCTTGCTGCACCCTTTAGTAAAACAGTTTAGTTGACAACTACATCTGAGACAATATTTTTATAATACAGTAATGATCCAGATATTAACTTAAATGGATCACACTTTTTGTACGCTTTTATATTAACATTTGTCATTGACACTTTTCTATTGCGTATGCTTCATGAAGTAAATGTTCACTTTGAAGTTATTACTGTACAAAATCTTATATCTTTGTATATACTATAATTATACTTTTTTGCAAAATGAAAGATGATTTATGCATATTTATGTTTATATTTCAGGTATTCAGATCTGAAGAGCTTTGTACTTTGCTACAAAAGCTACATTCATCATCGGTAGCATTGTTAAATGAAGGAAAGGATCCTTTAGGATATCCATTGCAAGCATAATAATAAACTGATTGCTAGAAACTTTATCCAAAAACTGACACTTTTTAATTACTGTTCTACTTCTGTTAAATTGGTTAAATGTTACTGTTAGACACCTTTTTTAGGACTATGTTTCTTTTAATAAATACAATACAGATGATGATATTTTTAATTGAGAGTCAAAATTCTTGAAATCTGTTAAATGTTACAGTATACTATAAGTTAAAGAAATATTAATTTAATAATTTAAGCTTATAGCTTATTGCTAGACGGGATAAATTTAAATTCAAAGATTTATTGGATGGGGGGCTTAATTCTTGATTGGACCCTCCCCTAGAACCTACCCTAACCCTCTATCTATCGGAATCTTACCGAAGTTGACATAGTTAATTTTGTGTGGGAAATCTGTAGCTACTAAAAAAGCGGGGGGGGGGAGATTTCCTGCTTCCAGCTACTAACTATAGACTTCATTATTAAACATTATTAAATAAGCAATCAATCAAAGTTTACTGTGCTCTAATATTCACAGGTGGGGGTGGAAGGTATTTATTATACAGTTTAAGAAACCTTGTAGTAGACGAATTTATTTTCGGAGAGATTCTTAAATAGGCAAGTTTCCTAGTTGGCTTAGATTAGTCAGCTTAGATTTATAGTTGGCTTAGATTCCTAGTTGGCGTATATTTTTCTAGTTGGCGAGATTCATAATTGGCCAGATTCCTATTTGGCGAGACTCTTAGTGTGTGAGATTCCTAGTTGGCTTAGATTCCTAGTTGGCTTAGATTCCTAGTTGGCAAGTTTGACTGAGATAAGCCAACTAGGCAACCAACCCACTTGATTTTTGATTTCAACTTTGCATGTATTTCTTTTATTTGTAAATTATAAGAATTTCAATCAGTTTTTAAAAGGTGTTTATTTATATTTTTCACTCTTCGTATTGTTTGACAGAATTCCTAATGTTCATTAATTTTATAAATTATTTTAGATTAATAATTACGAATTTATATGTTAAGAATAATTTTAAAGTGAGCGATAATATAGATTGTCTGTAATCTTTAAGTTGGGGTCCTTTCCCCCAGCCCCCTTCCCTGAGATAAAATAAAAATTTCCTGATTCTACTATTTGAATAAATCACGGTTTGTAAATTATTTAAATGTTAATCATTCTTTTGCATTTGAATTGAATGCCGGTTTATACAATATAGTGTATAACCTGACAACATTGTATAACCTGACAATATGTTTAATATTCTTATAATATTTAATTTCTTATTTATAAAAATTACAACTAGTATTTTGGCGCATAAGACGTTTAGAGTAGCGAGTGAAATTTGAAATTTTGAAGATGAAATTTCTTTATTTTACATTATATTACTAAATATACATTATATATGTACTTTTACTCATATTTTTTTATTTTTCAGTTTATCTCAGATTTCTGACAATGGGTATTTTGGAAAGAATTTCTGAAATAGAATTGGAGGTATAATATATTTTATTATTTTATGGTTACTTTACTTCATCGCTCTGTAATTCCTAACCATAAACATTATTATTCCCTGACTATAACTCTAATTCCACCCTAACCAGTGGCGTAACTACCGTGGTAGCAGCTACAGCAATGCTGGCGGGCCCGGCATTGAGGGGCCCGGCCCGACCAAGAACAAAAAAATTTGTAGCCAAAAATATAAACCTTTAAATTTTTAATAAGTTTCAGGCTCATTGGCATTGTTATTAGGCTTGTTACATTTCTTTCTTGTGTTTTGAGTTCTCACATTTCGCTAATGAAGTAATGAAATGTGAAATTACATGACATTGAATATCTTTAATTCTATATGAAATTTGTTCAAAATTAAGTTTTTAAAAGTTCTGAAAACTGATCATGGTAATTTGAGGTAATGACTACATTACTCCTTAATAAGATTTGCTTTATGTGTTCACGTCTGCGACATCATCACTCGACGGTTAAACAGACGTTAAACTTTTATTTAGATATTATTAATTGACTTCTGTGATTATTATTTTTAAAACATTAAGTAAGCTCAACTGTGTTGATCAAGTGGCCGAGCTAGGATTAAATGATTTTTATCTATGCCTTATCTAAGTGCCGCATCCCTACAACGTGTCAAATTCTACCGTGTAGGCCCGCGGTTCTCAACCTTTTTGATGCTGTGACCCCTTGATAACATTTGCCAAGCTGCAGCGATCCCAACGATAAAATTAATTGGGTTGCTCCTCTTTCACTGCATTTTTACAGCTAACGGCTACATATTTGACTTATAAAATATTTGATAATTATATAATCATAGGAATGATAATTATAGGAACCATGTCTTTTTGTTATACATTTAATATAATTGAATCATAATAATTTATCAATACAACAGCTTGTTATAAATTAGAAATAGTAGTAGTGGATGTCCTTCAAACTCTAACAATTTTTTTGCGCATTCAGCACCCCGGGGGCCTGATACGTGCTCATTTGCAAAAAATGCATGATTTTGGGGTCTCCCAAACACTGAAAATTTTGTCATTGAATAAATAATAAAAAAATTTTTTGCTCAAATTTCATTTTTGACCTTTTTGGGAAGATTGGCCTGTCAATCAAATGGTCCTCTGGCACAGCTGTCAATCAAGTAGGCCTCTTGCGTGTCAATCAAGCCACGCCCTGGCTTGCATGTGAATGTTGTGATCAACTGCGATATGAACTTTTTAAACAATGAACATTTTACTTAATGTGAGCATTTTGAACAATAAAGTCACGTCTCAAATGATTTCTAATAACGGTGAAACTATGGAAATATTTGTACTGAATAACATTTTCAAAATACTGTTATCAATTACAAATTTTAGAAACATTTTATTAGAGGACCTCTTTTATTAGAGGTCATAGACCCGCAGCAGAGGTCATTGACCTGCTACAGAGGTTATTGATCTTCTATAGAGGTCATTGACCCGCTATTATAGAGATCATTGATTCGCTACAGAGGTCATTGACTAGCTATAGAGGTCATTGACTCGCTATGGAGGTCATTGACCCGCTATGAAGGTCATTGACCCTCTATAGAGATTACCGACCCGGTACCTAGGTCATGGACCCTCTACAGAGGTCATTGACCCGTTATAGAGGTCATTGACCCGCTACAGAGGTCATTGACCCGCTACAGAGGTCATTGACCCGCTAGAGGGGTCATTGACCTGCTACCATTCCATTGTAACCCAAATGACAACCTCAGTTTATAACCGTTATTCGATTAAACTATTACGTTTTAAACCAAATTCATCATTGATATATTTATTTTATTCTGATATCTAGATATAAATAATTGTTTAAAAATCTTCACGTTTATTTTATAAAATAAATATTGCATTATCTCTCCTTGACTTAACCAGTCAATGCTTAATGATGTCGCTTAATTAGTGAATGCCTGGTCAGTATCATTATTTTTAAGATTACAACACGCATAAAACAGGTGTGCAGTTTTTTTTAAGTTTAAATAGTCCGATAAGTATTAATAAGTGTAAATATTATGTCAGAGTTGATTTGTCGGGTCTTATTGTATACCATTGATGTCATTTTCTATAGATGGCACGAACCCAGAAGAATAAGGCCACGATGGGACATTTAGGCCTACTTAAGGCCCGTCTGGCTAAACTTAGACGAGAGCTGATTGAACCCAAGGGGGGAGGGGGAGGACCAGCGGGGGAGGGGTTTGATGTTGCTAAAACAGGGGATGCTAGGATTGGATTTGTAGGTAGGATTTGCATGATTGATTTTGAGCTGTAGATTGATTAATTAATCAATGATTGATTGATTGATTGTTTGGTTGGTTGCTTGGTTGGCTGGTTGGTTTCTTGGTTGCTTGGATATTTGAATGTTATAATTAGTGTTCTATTTGGTGTGGGGCTTTGTAATTAGTGTTCTATTTGGTTTAGGGATGTTATAATTAGTGTTCTTTTTGGTATAGGATTTCCTTCAGTTGGTAAATCGACTCTATTGACTAACTTAGCTGGGGTTTACTCTGAGGTTGCTGCCTATGAGTTCACTACACTAACCACTGTGCCGGGGTGCATTAAATATAAGGGAGCAAAGATACAGGCAAGGCATTATTTTATTAAAATTGAAATTATTATTAATTTGTTTTAGTTGTAATTAATTAAATGAGTAACTGAATGATTGTGTGATTGATTGATTTGTTGATTTATGAATTTGTATAGTTAGTTGATTGATTGTTTAGTAACTTTAGATAGATATGGATTGATTGATTGATGTTGATTGATTGATTTATGCATTGATTGATTTATTGATTGTATTGTTGATCAGTCTTATTGAACTCTTTATTGTTAATTTGTTTGATATTTTCAGGAAATAGAGATTCTGTGAAAAAGCAATTAATTGATCAATTAATTAATTATTTTCTGATATATTATTTACCTAATTTATTTAATTTTAATTTTTAGTTGTTATATCTACTACAATCATTTTTATTTGTTATTTTTTAGTTGTTAGATTTACCAGGAATCATAGAGGGGGCCAAGGATGGTAAGGGGAGGGGCAAGCAAGTTATTGCAGGTTAGTTTTTTTAAAAATTTGAAGTTATTTTGTAGCAGAAGAATGATTAGGAGTGTTGGCTGTTTTTTGGTTTTTAAGTATAAAGCGTACCTTTTTTAAGATCGATGGTTTTTGTTAAATATCTTAGCAGTGGTTTTATAAAATGTATTTAGCTTATTAACAAAGTAAAGTTTAATGTTTGGATTACTGTATTATATGAATAATGTCTCAGTCCTAGCTGTCAATTTAAGCGGCTTACTAAAAGGTGCAACAAATTAGAGAAATGGTCAACTATCCGGGCTTCAAACCTGGACCTGTCGCATTCCAGTGCTCTAACCACTTCTCTAACAAGCCTGGACTAAAATCAATCATTCAATACTTGCTATCATCAATACCCTGTCAACATAATAAATCAATCATTTTTTTAATTAATCATTCTAATTAATTAATCACATATTTATATTTATTTTAAATCTTTTATTACTGTCTAGTTACTTAGATCTTACTACGAATGTGTGAATGAATTATATGTAGTTTCATCGCACTGTTAATATATATTTACTTTCCGTATAAAAGAGGTGTTTGTTGGTCTAAATGTAATTTTTTACGGTATTAATATACATTTTGATGTTGTATAAAAAGGTGTCTTTTTTGTTATTATAGTCGCGCGTACGTGCAGTTTGATATTTATTGTGTTGGACGTATTGAAACCTTTACAACATAAGAAAATACTGGAGACTGAATTAGAAGGTTTTGGACTTAGACTAAATAAAGAGCCGCCTAATATAACTTTTAGGCGCAAAGACAAGGGGGGGATCAATCTAACTGCCACGGTGCGTTGTGTTGTGTGATCAGGAGCATTATTCACAGCGATTTTATCTTTCTTATGACTGAATTTAAGTTAAATTAAATTTGTGAAATTATTGTTTGAAGCATAGGATTGATTGATTGATAGTTTGATTAATTAAATGATTTGATTGATTGTTTGTGTTATTAACTAATTAATTTATTGAATTATGAACTGATTAATTGACTGAACTGTTAATTGAATGATCGATTGACTGAAATACCTAGTTGACTGTCAATAGGTTAATACCTAGTATTAACCTATTGACTGACTAAAATACTGATTGACTGACTTACTGAACAATTGACATTGACCGACTGGCTAAAATATTGATTGACTGACTAAACACTGATTGATTAACTGTTTAACATTTGAATGACTAACTAAAATACTGATTAACTTACTGACTAATATACTGATTATCTGATTAACTGAACAATTGATTGACTGACTAAACTACTAACTGATTGACTGACTAAAATGCTTATTGACTGACTCTTAGGTGATTCAATCAGAGCTAGACATGGACACCGTTAAAGCTATACTCGGTGAATACAGAATCAACAACGCAGACATAACATTGAGACACGATGCAACGACTGAAGAATTGATAGACATCATTGAAGGAAACAGAGTCTATATTCCTTGCATCTATGTGCTCAATAAGATTGACCAAATATCTATTGAGGTAATTTATTCATTTAATTTCATCTGATTATATTTTGTCATTAATTTAAACTGATTATATTGAGTCGCTAATTTTAAACTGATTAAATGAGATCATTAATGTGAACAGATTAAATGAGCTAAAGGGTGCAGCAAGTGATGATATTTTAAGACGCTGGGGTCAGAAATTTAAATTAATGTTGAAAAGTATTATGTTGATTTATTTTTAATATAAAAAATACCTTTTTTTAGATGTGTACTTTTTGTATATATAAGATTAATTTAACATTTATAGGCAATCGTAGTTTGATCAGTTGATTTAATAATAATAATATTCAATAATAATATTTTAATACGGGTTAAGGTTAGGATTGAAGCAAGGTTAGTGCTATAGTTAAGTTTAGAGTTAGTTTGGTTATTGAATGAATTTACAGGGCCGTTTGGTCTGGTTAATGTACTTGTGGCCGTTTTGTCTGGATACTGGCTCATATATATTGTAGAGTATTTTTGATTTATACAGGAGTTGGATATAATCTATAGGATCCCACACTGTGTGCCTATCTCAGCTCATCATAAATGGAACTTTGATGATTTACTGGAGAAGCTTTGGCAATACTTGCGTCTTGTTAGAATGTAGGTATATTTTATTTCTTTGGGTTTGTTGTAGTATAAAATAAGAGAAGTTTGTTATAGTTAAAATAAGAGAGTTTGGGAGCAGGTACGTCAGGAATGAATATAAGCTTGGGAGAAGGGTACATGTTAAATCAAATATTGACATTCATCAAACAGTATGAGCTTTTTATTTTAAAATTTCTATCTTTATTTCATTACAGCTAAATAGTCGATTAACTGTTAGATTGTTAAATTTGTGATCCATTAAATCAGCCCTGTTAGTTCTTGGATTAGATTGAGGATTAAATTAGGGTGGGTTTGAGTTGTGGTTATTAAATAAATTGACTTGGCTGATTTGTCAAGTTAATGTATTCGGGGTCAATTTGTTGGGGTGCCTATTAAATATAGTATAACACTGTGTACATATTTCACTAGATCTGTTTTATTTGTTATTTTAATGTTATTTATTTGTTTAATTTAAAGTTACACTAAACCTAAAGGTCAGTTGCCTGATTATCAATCTCCGGTTGTATTAAAAGAAGATCACAGATCTGTCGAAGATTTCTGTAATAAACTGCATAGAAACCTACTCAAAGAACTTAAACAGTACGTATTATTATGTAAAAAGTTGGTAATTTAGACACCTTTTTATTTCGGTCACTTTTATATTATATGGTATTTTGACTTTTGATGAATAATTCGAATTAAAAATCTGTTTGTTTCATTTATTGTAATGTATAAGAGAAAATGTAAACGAATAAAAGGGTGTCTGTATGTTGTTGTATAATAATAATCCAGGATTTGGGAATAGTTAAGTTAACTTTTTATTGTAAATTTACTATTTATTATATATGTAATATAATGTATATTAAATATACTAATTTATATAATTTAAGAGGAAAATTGCATCATTTAATAATACACCATTTCTCGAATAGTTTTCTTGTTTTTATACAATAATTGTAATGTTATATTGCCTGATTAAAGAGTAGATATTTTATATTGCATTGTATAATTTAACTTTTGTCTACCAGTGCTCTTGTTTGGGGTTCATCAGTCAAACATTTGCCACAGAAAGTCGGTCGTGAACATGTACTCAATGATGAAGACGTTGTTCAACTCGTTAAAAAGTATAACTTCCTCATTTTAGCTCAAAACTTTAAAATCTTGCGTTTTATATATTCGATTGTGTTATTCAACAAATTGACTATTAGTTCTTAAGGTTAGTTTAGGGCGGTTTTGTCAGGTTATAGTTTATAATTATCACATTATAATTTAGATAGATAAAGCTTTAAATGGAATTTTATATCCAATTTGACTAAAATATATGTTCACCTAAAAGACTGCATTTTGTGTCGACAATAAATTTTTATACGAATTAAACATATTCGTTTAATATATGGAATTAAATATGTTTTGTTTGCTTTGCAGGACCTAAGTTTAGACAGCGACAGTTGATGCGTGAAAGAAATCGGTTTTTTTTCGCACACCTTTTTTAAACAATCAATATTCGCTATATATACATGACTAAGTTTTGTTTAAATAAATTCGTTTATTTTAAGATTTCAATTTTCTTTCATTTAGAATTTTAGATCATTTAAAATACAATAACTTTAGAGTTCATTGTTATTTAAGACCTAAAAATAAAATCGAAGTTGATTAACCATCAATGTCTAGCATTTAATTACATTAACTTTCAAAAGTTACTAATTAATCAATTAAATGTAATCAACACATTTCATGCAAATTGTTTCTTACATTCTAAGAGCTTAATTGTGACAATAAATAAACTCTCGCATTTTCCTACTATTACTGCTTTCTTAAAAAGTGTCCATCACTTTTATAATTTACAATAAATCGCACACCTTTTTAAAACAAACCAAACTTTTATTTAAACTATTCGTACACATACTCTGGTTTTATCGTTTTCTTCCGAGCCCTAAACACTCCTTGTCTATAATCTAACACCCCCTCCCTCCGACCTCCCTCCCCACCCCCCACCTCACACACCGCTCCCACCTCCTCACTGACTATCCCCCTGTGTCTATCCTCTCTTCCCATTGGTCTATCACTTCGTTTCTTTCTGTGCCTCTCTCTCGCTATTGGCTGCTCACGCTGAGTTTCTATCGGTTCTTCATATTCCTGCTCCAAGACCACAGTTAGAGGCCCCTCTTCATAATCTTCCACCTCCCCCTTTATATACACACCTCCACTCTCTCCCCCCTCCTCTACCATTACCCCCTGTTGAACTATTTCATCATACTCCTGCGTCCCCTCGTAAATTATTTCAACAATCTGCTCCCCACCATCCTGGGACAAAACCCCCTCAGCATTTATAATCTTAAAAGACCCCCCCTCTGGTAAAACAAAATGTTCCCTCCCTCCCACAACTAGTGATGGATCAATGATGGATGTATCGGGTACATCACGCAAGTGTACATCACGGTAATGTTGGCGGTATTTAGCCGCTCGGCTAAATCTCGCACCGCAAGTAGGACAAGTCAGTGGTTTCTCACCTGAAGTTTAAAAGTGAACAAAATTATTAATGAAAAATAAAAACATAACTGGTCTTCGGATTAGTTATAGGAAATGAGAAATATTAAAAAAGGTGTTCAAAACAATTAGTTTTTATTGAATTTATGTTCCTCTACAACCTAGATACCATGCGAAATATTTATACAAAATCTGAACAATTAAAAAAGGTGTTGAAATAATTACAAAAAAACAATCAAATTTCATTTTAAACTTAATTACTATAATAATTAGAAATCATTTACATTTCACCTATCTAAACGATCCTATAATATATTTCTAAAATAACTCTTTCATTACTTAATTTCGAATGTATACGAGATCAAACTAATATTATTATAAAGCTTAAAATCACTCTGCCCCACCTGTATGCACAATCATATGAGCCTTGAGATTATTGCCCTGACTGAATCTTTTACCACACTCGGTGCAGCGGTAAGGCCGTTCACCCGTGTGGATCCTATAATGACGTCTCAGGTTTGATTCCTGACTGAAGCAAGCTTCACACATTGTACAAGAGAAAGGCTTCTCTTTTGTATGCACGCGTATGTGGGCTTTTAGTATGGAGTAGTCGACAAAGAAACTTCCGCAAGTAGCGCAGCCAAACCTAGACAGACAAAGGGTAGGATAAAGAGGCATACGAGTGAAGATACAAGCAGTAAGATATAGAAACAAACAATCAGACAAAAATAATACAATAATACATACAAGTAAAGATGCAAGCAGTAGGATAAAGAAATATCATGATGATAATAATAATAATAACACCGATAATGATAATAATGACAATTTAGAATTCAGAAATGAGATGATAACGAAGATAATACACATGATAATAATCAACATTCCAGTGCATTTATAATGATAATAAAATGATAATAATGATAATGAAGATGATAATAATAATGACAATTCAATGATGATAATTAATTATAATAATAATAATGCTAATTAATCCATATAATTATCGACACCTTTTTTCTTGTTTCATCCCTGGTGATGTGTGACTTCGTTCGTGTTTTTTAAGATTACTTCCTTGCGTGAAACGTTGAGAACAAAACTTGCATGAATAAGGACGTTCACCAGAATGTATACGCATATGAGCCTGCAACAATCAAATTTATAACGCGATTTCAACACCTTTTTTAAGCCGACAATTCAGCTATAAATATTTTCACGAGTAATTTCACAAACAGTTTATAAATTTCAACACCTTTTAAAAGCTCAGTAAGAATTAATAAATAAATATTTGTCTACAATCAAATATTAGTCCATCAATTAATTTAACTTACACAAAATATCAATAAATACCTTTAGATTGTTTCCTTGTGTAAATTGTCTCTGACACACGTGACATATAAATGGCTTTTCTCCCGTGTGCATTCTTAGATGACGCTTTAAATTAGACGGCTATATAAATACAATAGCTAACGTCACATCAGCACAACAAGGATATTTAGTGACGTGTTGTTAACTGGATTTGAACAAGTGATGAGTGAACGCTTGACTCTAAAGTCTTAATAAATAATTTACCTTTGGGAATGACAGGGTGGGGGGGGGGGGAAGCAAGTGTGTATAAAACTTTAATCCTAAAAAAACTGAAAATCACACTTTAAGAAAATATAATAATATTATGCAAACATTTATATAATACTAAAACTGGAAAACATACGTAAAATATACTCAATTATAATTAACTAACACATACAATAAGATGTTTAAACATTGAAACAAGCTAATAAAAATAAAGTACAAATACACACATAAACAGAGATACCAACACACATATACAATAAAACAAACCTGTAGAAAGCTCTTATGACACAAGTCGCATTTAAACATCTTCCCGTCGTCCTCATCAAAATTATAATTCTTTACCCTTTGATTAGGGTGGGGTAAAATAATGATCTGGGGCTTATCCTCCATCCCCACCTCCACTTCCTCCTCCCCCCCTACATCGTGGGTGTGTGAGGCAAAGTCCTCGGCGCTGAATTGTTTGCCGCACTCCCCACATTCATAAAGACAGACGGCACCCTCTGGTAGGGAACTTATATCGTCTATATAAGTGGCTAATAATGAAAAATAAATAAAATGTCAATTTTATTTGAATTTTCAGTCACCAGATGACAGCAAAAATAAATCACAAGAAAGTTTGACAATAAATAGATATTATGCTAGTTCGTAAGTTTTATTAACACTAATCGATTCAACCAATATATAAATTATCTCAATCATGGAATAAGAAACCAGATGAAACAAGAAACAATACAAGAAACTTGGCCTTATAAATAAATAAATGCCGAGTAAATATTGAGTTATATTTTCATTTGACGGCCACTCCGCCTTTTATGCACTGCAAAAAATAAACCATCTTACAAAATCATACACAATCAACCAACTAGACGTAAATTACACGTAAATATTTAAATTATCACTGATAAATAAATGACAATTAATGATAATAAATATTATAATCCCATAAAAAACTTTAAATCAGCTGATAAATAAGACAGAGTCCTATTCATATAACAATCCGCCATCACGGCGTCACGTTTTCACTCATTTCACGTCTAATTTCACGTCCATTACCTAACTCCACGACGTAATTCTCTTCCGGTGACGTCATTTCCCCCCGACCAATCAGAGACGAGGAGAGGATTTTCGATTTTGTCGCCAAAATTACGCGAAGAACGTGAAAAAGTGAAAATTTAAGAACTCAACAAAGAAATTAGATCAACTTTCCATATAAGCGACGAAATTCCAACTAACTGCGAATATTTTAAAATCTAATTTTATCCACGAATGAGATATATTTACTGTGTTTGAATTAGCGAATCAGGGATGGTGATAAAATTGATGCGGTTTCAATTGGCAGGTTAATAGATATTTGGAAATATTATAAGTTTCGGCCGAATTTGGCATATTTGGGTTAATGTCGTTAATTATGATTAATTTGGGCGATAGTTTGTTACATTTCATTTTAGAAAGTGAAATAAGTAGGACTCTCAAAGACACTCAGGGCCGGATTAAACATTTAGGGGGCCTTGTGCTAATACAAACTGTCTGTGCGAAATTTAAAAAGGTGACCCTTTTTCGATATCTTAAATATTAAGGCCTATATTTTCATCAAAAGGGTTGCAATCAGCTACAAATAAACTAAATTAATATAAATTTATAGATATGATAACATTTGTAACCAATTTGGTTGAATATTAAAACAATTTTGAAACTAATAAATTCATTCATTCAAACTAAATATTAATTAAAGCCTTGTTGTAAATAGCACTGTAGCTTACTAAAAATATCTGGCCCTTAACCTTAACCTAACTTAACCTAATTTTATAGAATGGGTAGGTTATTTTTAGCAACAGTGTGTATTCAACTAGAGAATGACAACATTGCATCAAGCGATCATGTGCAATAAAGCATAATATTTCGCTAACTTGCTGCATCCTTTAGTCGGAAATTTCGTCCCTCGACGGTTAAACAGACGTTAACTATTATTGATTAATTGATTTCAATTATTGTCGAAGTTTGAATTTAGTGAGTGTTTAAATTTTACTGTTGGCCGTTGGTTTTTAAATTATCTGAATAATAATATATTACGATTAAACAGTACAAGTTATACATTTTTACAGACAATATAAGGTTATTTATGTTTATTTCTTATTCTATACGCTACAATGTCAAAACAATTGATCTTATTGAGTCATATTGATTCAGCTTTTAGTTATGAATAATCAACATTGTAAAACATAGTTAATGAAAGTTAATTTTAAACAGTATTATTACACGAGGTGTTGTATTAGACGGAAATGTGTGTTCGGAACTTGTATATTTCGCTGCAGCAATGTGCTTTATTAAAACTTTTCTAGCTTTAAAAAGGTAGTCGTAAATCTAAAACGTACAGTTCTAAAGCTATATTAGTTTTTTGCTATTTAATGAATACCGTCATGCGTGACGCTGACTGAACGCCCTAAAATACAATAAGCAAAGCCTACAATGTTACTTTATAGGGCGGCTTTGCTTTTTACTGTATAAACTCTGCTTGCGTATAGAGTAAAGCAAGCATAAGAAAAAGGCTTGCTGAACTTTATAACGGATTAAACATCAAAAACTGTTATTTCTGTGGTAAGTGTTGTTGTTTATATTTTCTTTTATCAGGCCTATTAATAATACACTTAGACAATTTAGACAATTAAATTGACAATTGAATTAAATCTAATGTTAATCATGATTTAATAATGAAAATGAAACAGGGTGCTATGAATTCATAATAAATTATTATTTTTTATGCATTTATTTGATATTTAAAGACAGATTACGAGCTTTATAAAGGTGTGGTTTGTTTTCTCACAATGCGTCTTCTCGCTAATCTTCTGACGTTAATTTTTGTGTACTTTAATAAGTTTACAAGCATTTTATTCGATATTAAGCTAAAATCTCAATATGTAAAATAAGAATAAATTTAAGTTTTAAATTTATAGGTCTAAATCAAGTCATTTTGATTAATTAGAACAGAGTAGACCTATAATAATTATTGAGCAAATCAATGATTTCATTAACGCGTGTAAAAAAATTTAATGAGAGCCTTTTTCGTTATATCACTTATTTAATTTGATTTATAATCAGTATTAGAAATAATTTGTAACACTATTTCTTAATTTAATTATAAATATATAAACGGTTAATCAAATTTTACCAAAGATGTTATAATGTTCTATAGATGTAATATCAACAAGAAAAGTCGACGTTTAATTCAACATTAACTTCAAGCCGACACCTTTTTCTTTTGTTTGGAAACAATTTGAATATTCATCAAAATGTTAGTATAAAAACAAACTAATGCTAATTCTAGGAAACTTTTTTAACTGAAAAAAGTTTCAGCTATATAATATAGGTCTACTTGTAAAATTGTGTAAGGTCTATAGTTATTACGGCTATTTCATTGGATTCATTTGATTATAATGACGTCATGTGTATTAAGCATCAAGCCTTTGTGATTTAACCAAATTTATGAAATCTGTACTTAATATAATATATTTTAGACAATGTATAATTGAATATGTAGGCCTACAGGATCACTTGAACTGATAATTAGCTGAATCCATCAATTGAGTAATCAAACTACATTTCTTTTTATATTTTAAATAAAGGTGTTTCAATTAATATTATTTTGTCAATTTACGTTGTATGCTATCGTTTGTTACATAGGTTAGAATAATGTCCGTAATTAATAAATGTAATATTTTATTTTTTACTTTAGGTTGGCTAAAGGTGGATTGTTCAACAATTGGAGGTTAGTTAAACATCGATGAAAAGTATAAATCGTTTTAATACTACGCAACATTTCCTTATATCAAATTTCTAGATGAATAAAAAAGGTGTCATCTGGGTATTTTTAAATAATTTAAAGACGAAATTAGTCTTATTAAAATGTAAGCCAAAAATGTCCAACAAGATTTAGCTATTGTATAGTAAGCTCAGTAAGGGACGTTAAACTTCACTTTGTACAGGAATGATTCTTGTAATTGTCACGATGGGTCAGCACCAATGTTCCCTCTAAGCTGCGCGAGCGCGCGGCCGCGCAGTAGCTTTGCCTCTGCAGCGCAGTTAAAATTATATCCGCGCACTTGCTACTAAAATGTATTATGTTACAATCAAATGTGTTATGTGAAACGTTCAGTTTTACTTAAGTGGCGTAGAAATTAAAACAGGATAAAAACAGAAAGTGGAATCAACAGTTTTCTAACTGAATGCAGTCCCTGCAGGAATGTCATTGACACAGAACAGATGCTTTCTTTGCTTGTAATAGGCTACTGAAGGTTTCCCCACAAGTGCTAATATTCTTCATTAAGATAACAATTTCAAGCTCAAAGCTGATAATGATTGGATGCCCTTACATAGGATCTCTGACATATAATTAAGCTAATTATAGAACATGTTGATAAGTCGGCCTCTGTATATCTCTGTTGTCACTTGTCAGTGTCAGTCTTCTATCTATCCCACTACAGTAACTGTTAGTCATATCTGGTTTGTATCTGTTTCTTGTCTATCATCAGTGGTATGACTACCACGCTTCAGTTGC
>JAQIXG010001906.1:0-19649 GCA_034700105.1 Oconnorella tubifera | reverse complement strand
TCAATAAAAACAACAACCAACCACATATTAGGCCTATTAACTTGTTGTTTGTTCTCCAATTGCTGTGTCTATTTAAACATATCCAACTATAATAGTACTCGTTAAGATTAAGATTAACATCATAGATTACCATATTACAGAAACAATGTCTCAGACGTAGATGTCACTTTATACACTTTACTAAAGGGTGCAGCAAATTAAAGAAATACTGCAGTGAGCGTGAAGGAATTTGAACCTGGACCTGTTGTGTCCAAATCCAGCGCTCATTCCCTAACGAACCTTGTCATTGCAGTTTTGCGTAAAACTGTCCGATATCAACAAGGGCGCCGGAACGGGGAGGCAGTAAGGGAATGCACATGTCCCCCCTATAAGGGTATTCCCCCCCCCGTGGAGGGGGGGGGGTGAAATTCTTTTATGCAAAAATTTAGCCGAAATTTATTTAAATCGAAGTACAGAAATTGAAAAAATAAGTAGTAGAAAGGAAATTTGAGTAAAAGAAAAGTTGACACTTCCCCCCCGCCTTATTTATCTGGAAGAGCTGGAATTAAATATTGACGTTTATAGACGGCAGACTGTGAATATGGAGAAAAACGGGCAAAATATTATATTTAGTTAAATAAGCTTAAAAAGGTCATCAGATTCAATTTGACTTGTTTGCCTCCCCCTTCCCACTTAGTAAACCGTTTCGGCGCACCTGGCTACCAGGCAACCATTCGTCAGTGTCACTCATGGACACGCAGGGAACTATTTCAGTTGGTACTCAATGAAAAAAAAGTATTTTAAGAAAAGTATTTTCAAAAGTATTTTCAAAATACTATTTTATTTTGTATTTTCAAAATATCTTTTGTAGAGTATTTTATTTTGTTATTTTCAAAATACTTTAAAAAGTATTTTATTTTGTATTTTCAAAATACTTTTAAAAGTATTTTGCCCATCACTGAGAAAGGGTAGATATGAAAGAGGAGACTGAGAAAGGGACTAATTGGGGTTAGAGACGGAAAAGAAAGCAAGCTAGAAAAATAGCGATGAAAAAGATTAAATGAGAGACAGAGAAAGACCCACAATTAGTAACTTCATTAATTCTTTGCATTCATTCATTAATTATAGACAGAAATAATGAACGAAAGCCATAGTAAAGTATAGATAACGAAAAAAATAACTGAACTTTCATTATTTATTAACTAACTTTCATTATTTAAGTGACGTGTCAACACCCGGTTCCGACTATTAGTTTTTAGGGTTAGGATTGAGTTTATGTTCGAGTAAAGATTAAGATTGAAGTTAGGGATGGTCCGGGTTAAGTTAAGGGTTAGTGCGGGTTAGGGTTATTAAATGAAGTGAAAGGGCTAATTTGTCGGGTTAATGTATTTACTTTTTGGGGCCATTTGTTTAGTCGGGGTACCGCCTGTTATTATTCTTACAATAACTGAGATATCTTATCTTTACCAATCATCAAAAATAAAATGATGAATAGGAGAATTAACGAAACTTATAATTTCTAGCTATTTAAATAAATAAACGAATGTTGCTGTTTATCAATGTTTAATAAACCCCTGTTTATAAAGTTTAATTCTCGTTTTGTCAAATGTCCACCTCGTTAAAATGGCAGCCGCCGCTATTGCCGTCGACATGACCGCAATAGTCGACATGACCGCATTCAATCAATATGGCCGCCGTCAGTCAATATGGCCGCCAAAACTCAATATGGCTGCTAAAAGTCAATACGGTTCTCTATAGTTGACACTGCAATCGTGATCAACAAATGCTGCTACATTGCAGGGCGCTATATTACAATAATAAGAAATATCAGCTTCTTTTTATTGAGCAATATTCTTATTTATTGAGAACAAAAAATCATTATTTCATCGAGCGGTCAAAATCACTTCAATTGCAAAAGGAATGAGGGTTTAACATGTCTTTAGAAGTCTTAGTGATCTAAAATGCAGAATGTTTATATGTAATCAGGAAACATATAATGGGGATGCGGTTTTATTGGGGGCGTCAACACTCCCGCATGTAAATGAATACGCCATATCTCAGAAAGTCACCAGTGGGGTACCTGGGGGTGGGACGATTGTAAAGGGGGGTGTCCAGCAATGGCGTTATTTCAGTTTTTTGCAGGGGAGCTAGGGGCAAGAAAACTTAATAAAATAGGTGATAATGTTTTTTAAGTAAATGATCCCATTTCCGTTCGTATTTGTCATTTATTTCACTAATTCTATTATCCATTCTATTAAAACTAATACTGTTGGCGAATAAGACTAATAGAATTAATAGCATTAACTAATAGGACTAATACTAATAGTATTGGAGCGGCGAAGTCCCCTAATTCATTGTTTTTTATGTTTTTAGTTGTTGCCCAACGGGTTGCCCAAAAAATTCAAGTAAACAAATCAGTAATTCAAAGTGAAAATGTTGACGCATTACTTTCAGATTTATCATCATTTTCAAAAGTTTGTGTATATCTCATTTTTGTACTCAGACGTCTAATTCTTCAATTCTTCAGTAATTCTTCAGTTTTTTCAACTCGTTGTGAAATCATGATGTATTGCGAGAAACGTTTTTATATTTCCCAAGCTCAGGACATTAAGATACGAGACAGACACCCCCCCCCCCCCCCAGTGCAAAAACCTACCCTTCATAGCATGATTTACAATATTAAATATTAAAGTAGAATTTAGTTTCTTATTTATAAATAATCTAATTATACATATCGAACATAAGTGTTTACATAAGGACTTGAAATGGTATTGAAAACACAATATTTGCTATTGTGGTTTATAATAAATGCAACGGTTCTCATACGGCAGCAAGATACGCACAGTGTAATGCCTTATTCTCTCTCCCTTAGACTCTCCTGGTTAACACAACGTCAAATATTAATTTATTTTCATTATTATATTTTAACTGATATCTTTTAAAAAAATCAGAGTTGAACTCTAATTAATTCACATATATTAGATTAATTTATTACACTGAAATTTCATTATACTGTATTTACTAATTATTATATAGGAATGGTTATATTTCATTTTGCTGATATATTGGCTTTAACAGAAATTGGATTGCAAAGCTTTTTGTTTTTAAGCGATTGCTTTTAATTTATTTTTATTTAAATTTCATCTTAGATATTTAGGCTAGCTGATATTATTTAATTGCTATAATAATAAGATAATTTGAATTTATATATTTCATAAATAACTATTTTATGAATGGTGCGTCTTAGTCGTATCTTTTAATTTAAGTGTCTTACCAAATGGTGCAACAAGTTATACATAATATTGCATATTATAGTAAATCGAACCTGAAACGGTCGTTTTCAGCTTCATTGCTCTATTTCTTCGCCATCGAGATTTGACAATTATCTGTAACCAATTCATCATACAACCGTGTAAGGGCTGAGTTGGGGGAGGAACCTCAGTTAATAATTTTTTGCCCCACCGCTCTCGCCTTCGAATTTTTGTATTAAAAAGTAGAATGCGACAAAAATTCAAGACTGATAAATGTAGTCTTTATAAATGACGTTTGGACTTAAATTTAAGGCATTCTTCCGAATAGGTGTTTTGTCAAATGATATTATTTTTGTACCTGACCTTTAATTTTAGAGTATAATGTCCGGGAATTTTATTTTTTTCGTGCATTTTAGGTTGGGCATTTTGTCCAACGCAGTAAGACATATTCATTTTGTACTTGAACTTTTAGGGCATTTTGTCCTGGTAGGGGTTTGTTCTTTGATGCATTATATCTTGGGGTTATATCCCATTCGATATGACTGATTCCATTTTGTAAACAATTCACGCCTTTGGTAAATTGCTTATTCATCGCTATAACGCCGCGCCTTCACATAGAACTGTTAACTCCCAATTATCAAGATCGCAGTCTTTTTCCTCATCTGTCGTTTAATAAATCATGTGGCATACTATATCCTCTAAAATTATATCAAGGTCTTGCTAAAATATTTCCATATAATGAAGCTTGCTTGTGAAGTGGGTCAGAACTTGAAAGAACAGACTTGGAACCGACCATCCAGATTCGAATTTCGTGAAAGCAAACTATCGACTAACACGCACCCGTAGTTATATAGTTTGCTATTAAAGGGTACAATTTGATGAATCCTTTAGTAAAGGGCGCTATTACTAAAAGGCGCAACAAGGTGCAACTTGTTGCACTCTTTAGTAACAACCCTTATTATTGACAGGATACTTCTGAGACATCCTTCATGAAATACTTTAAGCATGCAGACGTTAAACACAAAATAATGAAACATTACAATAAAAATAATATTTTAGCCAAAAATCTTCAATTACTGGAATGAAAATGTCAAAGTTAGATACAAGACGAATGGAAAGAGTATAGATTTTTATAAAGGAACAAACAGCAAGTAAAAATAAATTTATTAAAAATTAAACATTAAAGTGGTAGACCTACGTTGGTAGATTACAAATATTTCTCTTTGTACCTATCCCCCCTATCTGACTGATTATCGAGCGGGGGGGGGGAAGTAATCCAGAACCCCCCCCCCCCCCGTTAATTTCATCGAAATACTAGGCCTACTCAAATCATATTCTACTAAAATTCAAACAATTTTCAAATCTGTATTATTATAATTAGGCTAAGTTTTAGCTGAGGCAATTTTGTTATATAAAGTTTTTAAACAGTGAATAAAACTTGCATTTGAAATTAATTTGAGTATTTAACAAAACGTGAAAACGAAAAAAGAAGAAACATAATGAAAAATAAGCAATTATATAAAAATAGCAAAAACACTGGTCCTTAATGACACACAACAGCGTTCTTCTTTTTTGCGAATAAAGTAATCTAATTGCGTGCTTACCCTATCTTTTCTCAAATAATATTGTGTATTGTACTGTGTTTTACTCTTTTAAGCATTTACTAATCATTTGGTAAACCGTCTACACACACACACATTTCACAACATGCCAATAAATGCATTTTCGGGCTGATGTGACATAAAGCAACTTTCAAAGTAACCTAATGATCTAATCTATTTTTCACTTCCAAAATAAAATTTATAAATTCAAAAATATGCATGTTAGTGCCTCTTTTACTATAAAAACGACTCCCTTATTGAGACGGACGTCTCCCTCCTCCCCGTCGTTACTCCAGACCCTCCCCTCCTCCCTCCCACGCTACTCCTCCTCCTCTCCCTCCCCCTACACCTCACAGCATCAGCCAACATCCTCCTAAACTTTCTCCCAAAACAAAGTAACAACAAAAAGTTGACAGCCGCATTGAAAACTACGAGAAGATTCACAAAGGCCGTGTACCACTGCAGCCACACAATCTCGTCGGATACAAAGACAGCGTCCAGGACGAACCCTAGAAAAGACTGAGTTCCGCTAATGAAGAAAACCAGGACGATGACGAGGGGGAGCTTGGTGGCCTTCATTTCCTTCTTTTGACTGCGATTGAGGGCGCACCAGTTGCGTTTGGCCCGCCTCAGGGCAGTGACCAGGCGGACGTTGAGGTAAGTAAGAGCGAGAAGCGGCAGGGCAAACATCAATAGGCAGTAGAGCGCCGTGTTGTAAAGGTACCTGAAGCGGGGTTTAATTAAAGTTGTATTTTTATTGCAAATCTATTAATATTTATAAAAAATAAGCAAAAGGTATGCAGGAATGTTTAATTGAGGAGTGTTTTGAGTGTTGTCAAGTCTGATGATAAAAATTTACCCAAAATAAGAAATATTCTACTATCAATATTTGTTCGAAGATAAACATCTTCACATATGAGAGCATAGTGACATATTATTTTGAGCAATATTGCCGATTTGTTTTTTTTCTACGGTTGTTCTGCTTTTTAGCAATATACAGGGTACCCTGTGTATAAAATCAAATTAAAAAACTTTGCTCGGATTCGACTTCCTTCTTTCATATAAATCCTGACCAATCCTTTTCCATCTAACAAAATAAAAAAATCTAAATATTGTTCTCTTAAAAATCAATTTTAGTACAGTTGGATAAATTAACTTTACCAATAGTTACAGTTAAACGTTTGTTTAACTAAATGCTTACATTACTAATTGTACTACTGTTTGCGAATAAAAGGTGATACATATTAATAAGCAATTATTATTCATTGTAGAATTAATGGAAATATTTTTATTGCTGTTTATAAGAGAACAACAGAAATATAGTAATAAGCAATTACAATATTTAATTAAGCAATTACAATAGTAAATAATTATTGTTTGAATAAAAGTCACACAGCTTGCGCGCTAGATAATATAGTAGTTTTATTTATTTAATTAATTATATTTTTGTTATGAAATGAGATTCGATTATGAATTGGAATATTGGGGGGAAAGGACTTGACATAAAAAAGAATATTTCGGCTCAAAAATAAGAGAGCATATTTGGATTTTTTAAATAAATAGTGAAAAGATTTCAGAAAATGAGCAAAAGAGAGAGAGAGAGAGAGAGAGAGAGAGAGCGAGAAAGAAAGAGAGAGATACCGAGAGGAGAAAGAATAGGAATGAGAGAAAGAAAGAAAAGAAAGAAAAAATACGAGAAAAAAATTAAGAGAGAAATGGATAGACATAGATAGAGAGAAAGAGAGGCGAGGGAGAGAAAGACAAAGAGAGAAACATAAAAAGAGAGAGTGAGAAATTGAGAATAAGAGAAAGTTAGACAGCGAGAGTGAGAAAAAATAAAACAAATCTGAAAATAAGACCAAAAAATGTAGTAAGAAACCAACAACCACAGCAATAAATCAGCAAAGAAATAGTAGAACAAAAACTCATAAACAAGAAATAAAGTAACAAATAACTAAAGAAAAACGAAAAAAAAGAGAAAGAGAGAAATCAAAATCTATAGCGTTAAAGAAGAAAAAATGGAAGGGAAAAAGAAATGTAGAAAAGAAAATTTATTATTTGTAAAATTATAGCGTGTATATCTTATCCTATTATTACGTAGACCAGTATTTAATTCAAAAATATTGCCCCTGGATATTATTTATTTATGATAATAAAAATACATTCAAGAGAGAAAATAGTCATTACCGAGAAAGCTCTCTTACTTAATTACTAGATTCAGATTAGATTACCCGGATTATCCAAATAGCAGTGAAAATAAAGTAGTGGATATCATTATGTTTCAACATTATTTAAAAAACTGACTTCATTTATTTATTTCATTAATTTATATTACTTGCTACTGTCAAGGCCCGTTAGAGAAGTATAGTTGGAGCGCTGGATTCCAAGCATGGATCGATAGATCCAGGTTCGTATCCCGGATCCGGGATAGCTCACTAAAAAGTAATCCAGACGTTAAAAGTAACCTTCAATTACTTTAACTCGATATATCTTTATAGTTTCATTTCAGATTTTTAAATACTATTTAATATACCTACAAAGAATTAAAAACCCTTAAAATGCGTGAATATTTTTTTGCTTCTATGATTGATATTTTTATATATGGCACGCGGACACTACTGGGGCCCCGAAGCAAAAATGGTTTCAACAAATTTTACTTTGTTTATGGTGTGCAAAGTGGCCTACATAGGAAATTTTCCAGAATAATATTTTTTAATTTTATCAGTTCAATATAGTAAAAGCATTTTTTCAATATGAAACATACTATATGTAATGAAATAGTAAAACTTAAAAGACTGGCATCTTGATGGATAAATGTCAGTGGTTGACCCAATTTAGAAATAAATAAACCCAGACTTTGGGGGATAACGAGGCTCAACCAGCTTTGACAATAGAATAACTCTCTGCACTTTTTCAAAGCTGAAAGCCTGCACGAATTACAATTCCTAATTTACAAATATATACTAGTGACACTTCTCAAAATGGTTCAGGTTTCGAACTGTATAAACCAGCGGTTCCCAACCTTTCTGATGCTGTGACCCATTGATTACATTTGCCAAGTTGTTGCGACCCCAACGATAAAATTTTAAAATGCTGGCGACCCCAACACAACAATTTGTTATATTCTTTGGTCAATGCTTTTAAAAATCAATTTGAAAAGGAATAAAATATTTAACATTACATTTGAACTGTGTATTGTGCAATGTGCATTGCAAGTACATTGCACAAAAACCGCTGTTATAGACAGAGATGCAAACATGGTTATTTACATTATTAGATAACACGTTAAGTTATATTAGGTTTAATATATAGTTTTATTTATTATTTTTCATAATAAATAAAGTTTAGATAGGCCCGTGTAAGTAAAACTCACCTATACGTCTGATCAGGTCGAATATCGCTCTCTCCAAGCACTATACGCGTTACATTCTTCTCCGCAACATCACCAGGCGTCACAACAGCCCAAACAACAATCCACTTTTCTACCGGTTTAAATTCAAAAAAACGCGGCAAATTAAAGGCTACAGAGCCGGCCGCTATGACGGCCACGGCGCATTTTATCCGCCTGACTCCGCCCACGCGCGACGCGCGAAACGGCGCGCAGATGGCTACAAAGCGCTCCGCTGAGATGAGCACAGTGAGCCAGATAGAGGCCATCTGGGCTATGCAGATAACGGGCCAGAAGTAGACGCGGGAGTAGCCTTGGCTGAGACAGAATGAGTCGTAGCGCTCGGCCGAATCACACCACATTGGTATTACCTGCGTTATGATCAAAAATACTCGATCAAATTTTGCTAGAAATACATAGTCTAAACTCTGAAGAATTATAGTAAGTAAAATTATCTCTTAGTTTATTTACTGTTTATTATATTTTAGGCTAAAGGAAGGATATTAACTTGTTTGTAAGTTTGATTTTACATTTGATTAACTCAGGAAATCATCCTAACTATTATTCCAAAATAGGCCTTCTAAATAATATTCTAAAATATGCAAACTATTATTTCCTATATGCGCTAAAAAAGTATTACTAAACATACAAAAATTGATATTATAATTAATATTTGTTGATATATATTCAATAATACCGGTATCAAACAAGTTTAATAAAAATTATAGAAATTTATTACTAATAAGTTAGTATTAAAAATAAAAATTTATTGCGATACTATATTTCTACATCTTGGTGCACCAAATTTGTAAAGGTAGGCTACTTTTAGCAATGTTAAATACCTTTGATTCAGTTTGCTAGCAATATTGTCTATTTATAATGATTAGTGGTGCAATGATAGTTGTATACTAATCTCGATTTTGTTTTCTTTTGTATTTCTTGCAGATATTATATTTATTCAACTGATTTACTACGTATATACTATTTATATAAATAAACTGATTGTGGGTCAAAATCTAAAACGAATAATTTTAGATTTTTAAACTCAAAATGTAAATATATCTAAGTTAAATAACTTGCAATTTTTAAAATAATAAAACTTTTACAACAGTGGGTGAGAGAAAAAAGTGAGAGTAAAAGATATCTAGATTTCTAAGTCCAGACCTGTTGAAATAGAGCCCCTATCAGAAGAATAAGATCAGACACAGCGAGTGCCTTGAGGGATGTGAATGTTGTGCAACGATGCTCCCCAAAGTCTCTATCCCGTGACAGAACCCAAAGTGACAAGGCATTCCCAACTATGCCGAAGAGCACCAGGAAGCCAGGCAGCCAGAGGCCCATGAGGCTGTCGAAGAGGTCCAGTGGGGCGTCAGGTTCAGCGGGGGATGGACTGTCGAGAGAGGCGGTGGTATTGAGCAAATTTGAGTGGGATAAAATAAATTGGGATGTTTGTTCATAGTGTGGAGACATTTGGGTGTAATCTTGTGTGTGCTGATGATATTCCATTATCCTTGATTTAAACTGACTGATAAAAATAAATAAATGTAATTATTGTCAATAAAGAAAACAAAATAAGAAATAAGTTTACTTCGAAATATAAATATTTGATATTACAAGACCCCATGATTGAAGCTTTTTAGCAAAGTGGTGGAGAACAAGATTCGAAACAGACGAGTGCATGATTCAAGTCCGTATACGAAGCGCATTAATTTCTTTAACTTATTGGACCCTTTACTAAGGAGCTCATCTAGATGCGCGAAGTTATCGGATGACGTTCATATATTATCCGGATTCTGATATTAAATTAGTTTTACCCTATCGAATATGGCACGAGCCCCATGAAAGGGGGCATTTACTTCCCCTGATTTTGAAAAGTAAACCTTTTGAAGTGGATTGAAGTGAATATAATACAAAATCTCCCCCCCCACCCAAAGGAAAAATCGAAAAAATAAGTTTATCACGAATTTGTAACGTTTATGCAATTTTGTACAACAATTTGAAAGTTACAATAGAATAAATAGAAATAGCAGTGTTATACTAGGCTTATTAAAGTTTAAATTATAATTATGAATGTAAAAAGCTATAACCTAAAAAGGGATCATCACCTGTTTGCGGAGATTTGTCCGCTCTAGAGAAAACTGTTAAGCCCTATCAAAGGGGAAAGGAGGCCACTGGGTGTGCCTCATTTCTCTCAATTATGCAACATTGCATGTTAGAGTATATTAACAAAATAATGGCCATATATTTTGCATTAGATATAAATACACAATGTAATTTTATCACATTTTAATTAAAGTCTCGTTTTAACGACTTATTTACCACAGATACTAGTCGGCACATACTATATATTACAACTGGACCAAGATATTATGTTGAACAAGCAGATCTGCACGTGTATTGTGTGACATTAGTATTCATTATCGATTTTAATCATCTGGCCTATTAGACCTACACTAAGTCAAAGCATACCAGTAAAACAACAATAATATATATATTATATATTTTAAATATATTTTATTTGTATATTTTAATGTAACTATGTAACGTTAATATTTAAATTATATTGTTCGCGTTAAATATAAATATATTCTTGTCTTCTGCTTTTTATTTCATCTTATCGCGAAATGAAAAAGCCAGCTTCCTACATATTATTTATCTTTTAATATTTTCAAATTAAATATTAAACTTTTAATTCAAAAGCGAAGTAAATAATTTACCTTTGAAAACGAGGAGTAGAGTCTAAACTTCAAATAATTTTTATTCTCAAAAGGATTTACTCCAATCACACGTCTTAATGAAAATCGCTTGAAGTTTAACACGCTACTGTTATCTGATTTTTCTACACATTAATTTCACAAAATAACTTTTTTGTCCTGATGTGACATTAAGAAACTAACGCAGAAACGGCATATTTCTGCTTTCTACATACCAAATTCACGCACCAGCGTTTCCGTGCTGATGTGACATTAAAAAATCTGTTTGAAATCGGTCATATTAACTCTATCGCTATCTATCTACTGTTTAATTTTTTATTTTAATTCTAAGATATATCCGTTCTTTTAAACAAATGCTTTCAGCAATTTATAAAAATCTACAAAAATAACATATATAATCCAACGGTAGATATTTACAAACATCCGGCAATTCCGGCAATTCGGAAATTGAGCACTTCCGGTTCCGGCTGTCTAAAACCTGGAACGATGAGTTAAAAACAAGGGCTTGCGGCAAGATTTGAATTAGGGGGGAGGGGGGGGGGATTATATCTAGGCACAAGAACAATTAAGCATAATAATCCATGACTTTAAACTTAAATTAGTTTTTACTCTTACTGCAGATTAAAATCTATTAATTGATTATAGTAATATTGTCAAATTTGTACATTTTACAATCAACTTTTGGAGCAAAATTATCAAAAACAATTCTCAAGTTGTGGAAATCTTACCGAAATTTTGTAGGTTTTATTAACAATAATAGAAACAATAATCTACTTTTGCCGAAATCAGGATATTATATAGGTAATGTATGTATGTCTATTCAGAGATATACTTATATCATATTAATATATAACTGACGATATAAGCAAAACCCTTAAATTGAAACTCTAGTTTTAAGAAGAAATAAATAAACTGTTCATTTCTTTTTTAAAAGAAATAAACAGTTATTTCAAAAAGTATATTGAAAATATTTAAATATAATTTTTTCATACAATCAAAATGCTTTTTTCATCAAAATTTATGTTTTTTTAATTCAGTTTGTTTCTGTTCATTTATTTTATTTATCACTTTAAATTGTTAAAGTAATAAACGAAATTCGTTTATTCAATTTATTTCTCTTATCACTTTTAATTGCTGTTTATGATATATTCTTGTAATATGTTCTTATTTATTAAATATTCTACAAGAGTACATTTTATCCTATTTATGTGTTATTGTTTGTTTTAGTGTTACCCTTTGTTACGAAATTTATCAATAAAATACAAATTGTTTAATATAAAACACAGAGAATATATTGTCTGGTTAATCTCGCATCACTCACAAAATAACTAGATTCTCAGTTTCTCTGTCGTCACAAGCTTACTAAGATCATTGTTTTATTTTCAAACTGAATCGGTTGCATGCACTGAGTCTGTAATCTGATTATATTATAATCTCTCCCTCCCCTCTTCGAGTTATAGCGTGAAAGAGATTAGGGCTAGGATTCATATTTAGCGAAACGTTTTAATATAAGGTAATTTAAATTAGAATATAAAATGAACTTAAAATAATCATCACAGTAGGTTCCAAGAAATATGAAAACCTGAGAATGTAAGAAATTGTTGCAGTTTTATGAAACATTTCAGTTTCGAAGAATTTGCTTAAGCTGTATCCAATTAAGGTCCGACAGCATGTGCGAGGGTCAACATTTTGACCTACAATGTAAATGAAGAATAATATGAAAAATGCACATTGTAGGTGAAAAACACTAAAAAATGCATCTCTTTTTTAACCACATTAGTGAAGAGTTAAAATGTGGCAATGCTCTCTCTTTGCAATAGAGAAAACATTTCTGTTAAGGCCAATTGTACAGTTCAGTAGAAATTTCTTTTCCTTACCATTAAAATAACAGGCATAGTTCAATAACCTAATATTTTTCATGCCTTAAAATGGCTTAATTCAATAGCATAATTTTTTCTTGCTCTAAAATGGCTTATAATATCCCAGACTGGATGACAAGTTTTCAATTCGTCTTCATCTCAAAGAACATTATTTTGATAAGCTGTAAAGAAATGAGAGATTGAGGACATTCTGACCCACAGGCAAATAACTCTCGCGATGATTTACCGATTGCAAGTTCAAGCGCTCTAGAAAAAACGGCGAGAAGAAATTATTTTCATTGGGGTATAGTAATATAAATACCATGACGATTTTCGTTCATAATATTTTGGAAGTTTTCCATAACGTTTCAAATTTCATATTTGTCAATAAGTAATGTAATTAATAAAATATTAAAATTAGCATTCAATGAATTATTTTTAATATAACATTTTTTGTCAAACTAGTTTTTTAACGGAAATGTAAGAAAGTATGGACATTTAAACATTGATTAGTTTTATGATAAGTTTCTTCAAGTTTCCTTTATTTCAGAAGATATTCAACAAAATTTAAAGAATATAATTAAAATTTAAAATAATATACGATTAATCATTACCACAAATATTAACTTTTACCTAATAGTTTTATATCTATTTACAGCACATTTAGCTCTTAGTTTATTTTGGAGTTACAATTATTTTTCTATTTTTTTCTTATATTCTGCAATTTGTATTTTTTATTTTATAAGAAAACGACTTGAAAAAGCAACGCTGAAAGCAAACAGTAATAAAGAGTAAATAGCCTATAATATTGTAATAGAAATAAACAGACCGTGGTAAACAAAATAATTGTAATAAACACAAACGGAAATATAAACAGTTTAAAAAGCCTACAGTTAAACTATAATATAACTAGCCTCTAATCATTTATTAATGTTTATTTTTGTTTTATCACTGTTTATTATTTATTACTGGGTTTTTCTTAAAAAAATTCCCACAAAACACAAAATATACGCTGTAATTTCCAGGCATTTTTTAAGAGAAACCTTAGCCCCAAAGCCCCCCGCCTCTGAAACCTCCACTTCTACAGACAGACAATTTTCTCAACGCTTTCCACGCCGGAGAAAAATCTGTCGCTAAACGGACGAGAACCTGGCCCATCATTCGTCCTTGAAATGGTCGAAGAATTTTTATAATAAATTTCGCTCTGATTTGTGTCAGTGGTTCGAGAAATGGTCGCGTCGATAAATCGATCTTGGTTTGTTTATTTTTATTTAATGAATTTGTCCGAGTGGATGAATGTCCGGCTTCTTTCATGCGAGCAGATAATTTATTGGCATTTTTGGAAATGTTTTATTGAAAATTTTTTCGAACTGATTTATGTAATTTTTCTCATTATAATTTTTTGATAAAGTTTAACGGCGGTTAAACCGTCGAGAGACGATGTCAAATATATTAGACATTAAAAATTAGTTATTTTGAAATTAGAAGTTATAAGGAGAATTTATTTAAATTTATTTATGTGGTTGATTGATTGATTTATTTGAATTTATTAATATAATAGCATTTTAAGTTTTTTTCAACATTAACATAAGCTTAGCATTAAATAACTTAGTATTAGATTTTGATATGTTAGTGCTGACTTTAATTTATTAATAATGAATAATTATAATTAATAATAATTATGATTATCATTCACTTTAATTTTCACAATGAATCGAATTGATAGCAATGTCGGTGACAATCACAACTTATCCTTGTCCCAAATGAAATCCACTAAACTTATCATTCATGTCATGTTACAAAAACATTCGTGATTAAAAAAATCCAAAACAGTACAACGTTGATCAACTGCTTGTTGATCAATGCCATGTTGATCAATTTTTGTTCATTTGTCAAGTAAAACAAGCGTTGATTAAGGCCACCCTTGGGGCCCTGGCAATGTCCTACACGCAGTGTAACCTGGGGTAGGGGACCGTAACTAGACCCTCTCGAATTCAATCAGTGGCCAGGATTTCATAAAAGGGAGATATTATCTCGTCGAATTTTGATATCTTTCTTGTTCGGCTTAGTATCCATAGATTATCACTCATTTTTTGTACCTTCACATATTAGACTACATGTCTGAGCGTATGTTTTCACCAAATCTTTCTGGGACTGTTTTCACTGGGCACATGATTTTAATCGTCACACGAGCGGAGATTAGGCATACCACTAAACTATTACATGTTTACCTTCAATGGGGAGATACAACCCCCACAACCATCACACTGCCCACCCCCTTGTCATTGATTTCAACATCAGGAAGGAGACCCAAGAACATTACAAATATACGAGCAGCTGACAAGCGATTGACCAAAAAAGGTCAGTAGTTATTTTTTACTTTTGTCAACCGAATTTTATTTGCAGTAGGCCCTACTCGTTTAAACTATCATTTAGGCTGTTTTTCATTCTGTTTGTATCCCATGTAGTAGCCTATGCTTCTATAATACGTTTTGTTTTTTCACTTTAGCGTTTAATGAAAAAGAAAAATTTATCATAGTAGTTAGTCATCAGATATTTTCAGAGACTCCAGTTTTAGTTTTGGAAGGAGGGGGCAAGGGAGGGCGCAAAAGATTATTGAAGGGGTACGAGTAATACACATTATGCATTTCAACGATCAGTGAAATAAACCAGGGATGAAATTACGATCATTTCTTTATTTATCGAATGTTTGTAATTTTAGATGTAGGCCTAAATCTATAATTTGACAGGAGTACGAGAATCATTAAATTTCCATCAATTCTAATTCTAATCCAAACCCACCCTTTAATATTAACCCTAAAACCCGATTATTGATATCCCTAAATGTATAAACTAAAGAAAAATAGAAATAAACAAATATTTTTTAATTTGCTAATCAATGACTCCACTCTCACACCCCCTATATAACCTTTTCCTTTCCTCTCATACCCTCTCCCCACCCCTCCCTCCCTCATGTAATTTTCAACTAGATTGGCTAATAATTCAACGACCGTTTATCGTGACAAAACAAACTCAACTGAAAATCTATTTTTAGTTAAAGGAAACAACCTTCACTTTATAGCTTCATTATGTATCAAGTCTGATACAGCTTATAATATCGCTCATAGCTCAATCAACATTAAATAACACAAGACAATAATCTGCAAGGCGCGTGGATGTTGCATAATGTAAAACACTTTAAATACATGATAATTATCTTTTAATCGTCCTTCTAGACTTTAACAGTTATGTTTTTAAGGGAATAAACAATATTGATTAATTTTAATGTAACCTCACAATAATCTACAAAAGAGAATAGAAAAGGCAAAATGGCGAGTTTTTAATAACTGTATTAAATTAAGACCGAGTACTTAATTTGACTGTTAAGTTAAGTATATTTAAAAGTCTATGTTGCTAAATTAAGTATATTTAAAAGCCAATGCTGTTAAAATAAGTTAACAGTATAGTCGAGATTCCCAGTAGCGAGATTTCTAGTATGGAAGTTTCCATGTAGGAGAGTTCCCTGGTTGGCGAGTTACAAGTAGTTTCCTAGTAGGCAAGTTTTCAAGTAAGAGAATTCCAAGTAGGGGTGTTCCCTAGTAGACAAGTTTCCGAGTAAGCGAGTTTCCGAGTAGGCGAGTTTCCAAGTAGGCAAGTTTTCAAGTTGGAGAGTTTCCAAATAGGCGAGTTTTCAAGTAGGCGAGTTTCCAAGTAGGAGAGTTTCTAAGTAGGCGAGTTTTCAAGTAGGCGAATTTTCACGTAGGCGAGTTTCCAAGTAGGCGAGTCTCTAAGTAGGCGAGTTTTCAAGTAGGAGAGTTTCCAAGTAGGCGATTTTTCCAGTAGCGAGTTTTCGAGTAGAAGAGTGTCCAAGTATGCGTGTTTCCTATAACAGTTGTTGACGAATTTCTCGGTAAGCGCGTTGACTCAAAGCCACTAGAACTTAAACATAATTAAATCCGTGTTACACATGAAATTATATATAGGCTGAATGAATGCAATAATTGCAGACATAAATCAGCTTACGGAATAGTCTAACCATTCAATAATAGAGCTTTGTTCAAGTAATTACCAATATCTCGTTAAACTAATGTAAACATTGGAAGGTTTAATGTTTGGGCTATTTAACGTTAAAGTCGCGTGCCTGGTTGCCTTAATGTTGTAACTAAGATATCTATGACATTACAGGGTCTGGTTCATGGTATGAACTTTTATAGCACGCACATTTGGTTTCAGGAAGATTCGTCAAAGGACGATTCGTCAACGGACTGTTCGTCAAGAACTATTTTTATAACGGACGATTCGTATAACCCCTAACTCTAATCTTAACCCTAACCTAAACCTCACCCTAAACCTAACGAATATCCTTGACGAAAAGTTCGTTGAGGATTTGTCTTTTGACGAAACGTCCGCATACCACATATTGTGCAGCCAACGACCACTCACAACAAAGCTGTGGCTGTGCTGTTTAATATTAATTATAATTACTATAAGCCTTGGTTATTTGTTCCATTAGTTATTGTCTTTGTTATTTTTGAACGAACTAACACCGTGAGATAGAGAGGGGGAGGTTGTTATGTCTAGTGGTGTAGATTTTTTATTGGGGTTGTGACCGTTATTTTTAAAAGTATACGCACCTTTAAACATGAAAATCTCGCTAATTAACAGTTGAATTATTAGGATCGATAATTTTGCTTAAGGACAAGTATTGACATTGGCTAACTGAAATCAATACAACACTAGTTATTACTAGTAACACAAGGTAAGGCATCAGTATTGTATGATTCAATCAGACAGTGAAAATATTGTTGCCTTTTTAAAGTCCAAACTTAGTAACACTTTTGTAAAGTTTTTCCCAGGTTTTATTTACATGTTATACATTTATAACACTTAAGAAATGTTTGTCTATCGGGCCCAAGATAACGCATGGCAGCCAATATAAGAAGGGGGGGGGGGGATGGTTATACAAAGATAAATGAATTATTGTCTCACAAAGAACCTTTGAGTGCTGATGTGACTTTAAGTAGGAAACAATGAAATTCACAATATTTGCTTTTGAAATATTACATTTTTGTGCTGATGTGACGATAAACAGTAAATGAACAAAACATAGGTATTAAAGCACATTATATCAAATCATTATATTATGCAAAATAATCTTTTGTGCTGATGTGACGATACGCAAAGAAATAAGCAAATCAACAATAGTACACTTAATAAATTACTAGTAAACTTTTGTGCTGATGTTAAATATAATGCAAAAAATATTAAATAGAGTCCTTCATATCAATCATTGCAAGTGATTTTGACACTTAATAGAATATAAGATTCTATAAGTTTAAATTGACACATAAAATCTAGATTGAATTAAATCGACCAATTTTTATTTTTAATTAATGGCAACATTAAAAACAAGATATTTTGTCAAATAACTGACTTATAATTAACATATTATTTATACTGTACTCGGATAAAACGGTCCAGAATACAGTAACCCGACAAAACGGCCCCATCCATCATTTAATAATCCTAGCCCTAAACTCAACCCTAACTATAACTTCAATCCTAACCTTAACCCTAATTCTTACAACACATCCAACCCTAATAATTCATAGTTAGGGACGATTTGTTAGGGAAATTTTAACAAACTATGCATTTATAATACATAAGTAATACCAATTAACAAAAAATTACACACTAATTTCAAAGTTTAATTTATTTTAAAGTTTTTAATGATTTTAGAGTTAGCTTCCTAAAAAAGATTTTTTATTTTAAAAATCTGAATTAAACGTATGCAACAGACTGGACTGCAGTTATCATTTAAATGCACGCAAATCTAATTCATTCACATCTTAATGTCACAAAGTTTAAAAAATATATGTATTTAGTGACATCTGAAGGAATAATATTTAACATAGGATCTTTTATGAATTGTTTGCGTAGAAACCAAGTGATGAGTGAACGCTTCACTCTTAACACAACAGTAAATAAATTTTCTTTGGGAATGAAGGGGTGGGGGGGGGGGTGGCAAGTCCTTATAAAACTATAAATCATTTTTATTGTTAACGAAAAACAACGCTTCAACAAACTAAGATCTACAATATATCTTATTTCAAACTTTTAAATGCATAAAGAAAGCTGCATAGTTTTATTTATATGTTGTAAGTGAATCGACTTAGGGGTAAGATAATCTTTAACTTATAAGGAAACACTATCTTTTTAAACTTAAGAAAAAACTTAAGAAAAAACTTAGCAACTTTTTGTGAATCGGGCCCTGGTTTCAATTTCCTACAGAGTTGACAATAAATTAAATTCTACATCTACAAATCTGCACCACGACAAAATAACCCAAAGACGTTACCCCTGACAAATTAATCACAATAAATTGATCAATACCCAAACTCTAACCCTGAAACTAACCAGTGATGTAGGTAAGGGGAAGGCCATAGAAATATAAAGTTGTGTAAAGAGAACATTTTAGATTTTAACCCCACAAACATCAAATCTCGTAATTCAACCCATCGCAGATCCTGGGCGTTTTACGGTTAAACTTCAAAACTCAAATCTCATCACAGTCTAACACAATTCTTTTTACTATCTTCAACTAACCCCCCCTCCCATGATTAGGTACCGAAACTGAACCTATCCGTCAAAGCCTAGCAATAATTCTAACCCTAAAGATAAACAGTCGGAGGCTATTTATCCGGGTTGTTTTTTCTGGTTAATTTTGTCAGGGTCAATTTGTAAGAGTTGTATTTGTCAGGGTCAATTTGTTAGGGTTGTATTTTCAGGGTCAATTTGTTGGGGTTGTATTTTCAGGGTCAATTTGTTAGGGTTGTATTTGTCAGGGTCAATTTGTT